>JBBPBX010019983.1:22255-43873 GCA_038048925.1 Garcialebias charrua | reverse complement strand
GGCTTCCCCTGGCCCGTCAGGAAGCATGTGACAGGGCAGTGTCGGACATGCTGCAGGCTGATGTTATCGAGCCTTCAAACAGCCCCTGGGCGTCTGCTGTTGTCATGGTGCCCAAAAAGAATGGAGAGTGGCGTTTGTGTGTTGATTACAGACCACTGAACGGGGTGACTGAGAAAGACTCATATCCACTGCCTAGGGTCGACGAGTCACTAGACCTGGTGTCCGGCTCCAACTGGTTCTCGTCTCTGGACCTTCGGAGCGGTTATTACCAGGTCCCCCTAGCAACAAGTGCCAGACCTAAGACTGCTTTTTGTACGGGGCGGGGACTCTGGCAGTTTAAGGTGCTCCCGTTTGGACTGTGCAATGCACCTGCCACTTTTTCCAGGCTGATGGACCAGACGCTGGCTGACATTCCTCGCCAGGAGTGTCTGGTGTATCTGGATGATATACTGGTCCATGGCGCCTCTTTTGCAATGGCTATGGACTCACTCTGTAGAGTGCTGGAGAGAATTAGAGCCGCGGGCCTGAGACTCCACCCAGATAAGTGTCACTTTATGCAACAAGAGGTGTCGTTTCTGGGTCACCGAGTCGGCAGAGAGGGGATCGGCACAATGGAGGACAAAGTAAAGATGGTGGCAGAGTGGCCAACCCCCACGACTCAGAGAGATCTTAAAAGCTTCCTGGGACTGGCTTCTTATTACAGGAGGTTTGTGCGGGGGTTCGCAAGTATAGCAGCCCCCCTTTTCCAACTACTCCAGAAGAACAGAGACTATGTGTGGACTGAACAGTGCCAGGGAGCGTTTGACCGCCTGCGGCAAGCTCTGACTGAGTCCCCAGTCCTCGCTCCTGCAGACCCTTCCCTCCCCTTCATCCTCGACACGGATGCAAGTGGCGTGGGGGTTGGGGGGGTCCTGTCCCAGCTGGGGAAGGAGGGTGAGAGAGTGGTGGGGTATTTCAGCAGGGCCTTTAACAAAGCTGAGAGGCGCTACTGTGTGACAAGGCGGGAGCTGCTGGCGGTGGTGCTTTCTCTACGCCATTTTAAGTACTACCTGTGTGGCTTGTCATTCACGATCAGGACTGATCACTCGGCCCTCCAGTGGCTGATGTCTTTTAAAGAACCTGAGGGTCAGGTGGCCCGGTGGCTGGAGGAGCTGCAATCCTACAACTTCTCTGTCATTCATCGGGCCGGAGCCAAGCACGCCAATGCCGATGCCCTCTCCCGCCGGCCTTGCGCTGCAGAGGGGTGCAGTTACTGTGACCGGAGGGAGAGGTTGGAGGAGGAACAGCTGCATCGGAACCATCGAGGATCAGGTCAGAGTGACTTGGCGATCTGCAGAGAGCTGCAGGTGGTTGGCACAGACAGCTGGAGGCACCATCAGGAACAAGACCCTGACATCCAACCTGTGTTGCAGTGGGTGGAGAGGCAACTGAAGCCGCCGTGGGAGGAGGTTGCTGGACTCTCGCTGGCAACTAAAGGGTTGTGGTCCAAGTTTGAGGCTCTGCGACTGGAAGATGGAGTACTGCAGAGGTCATGGAAGAACCCTTCCACAGGTGAGGAGCGGTGGCAGATTGTAGTCCCAAAAGGCCTGAAAGACGTAGTCCTGCAGGGCGTGCATGGAGCGTCTGGGTCTGGACATTTTGGTGTCACAAAAACTCTCCGTCGCCTCCGACAGGGGTTTTATTGGGGCCAGTGTAGGAGGGATGTGGAGGATTTCTGCCGCTGCTGTGACCTCTGCACGGCACGGAAGGGGCCGACGGGTCAGTCTCACGCCCGCCTACAACAGTTTGTTGTAGGAGCCCCGATGGAACGAGTGGCCGTGGACATCATGGGCCCCCTACCACGCTCAGACAGGGGAAACTGTTATGTCCTGTCGGCTATAGACTATTTTACAAAATGGCCGGAGGCGTACGCCATCCCTGATCAGGAAGCAGAGACTGTGGCAGATGCTTTGGTTGGGGGCCTGATTAGCAGGTTTGGGGTACCAGACAGTATTCATAGTGACCAGGGGAGAAATTTTGAGTCACGGGTGTTTTCTGCCATGTGCAGCCGCCTTGGCATCCACAAAACAAGAACGACACCATTACATCCCCAGAGCGACGGCCTAGTGGAAAGGCTCCACCGCACCCTGGGACAGCAGCTGGCCATCCTCACAGCAGAGCATCAGCGGGACTGGGACGAGCACCTGCCACTGGTGCTAATGGCATGCCGCTCAGCTGTACAGGACTCCACGGCATGCACCCCATCGCTCCTCATGTTGGGGAGGGAGCTGCGCACACCAGCCGAACTGTCCTTCGGGCGCCCGCCGGATGCACCTGATGTTCCAGCGGGTCCCGAGTATGCCCGGAAACTTCAGGACAGGTTAGAGACGGCCCATGCGTTTGCCCGGAGGCAACAGGAGCAAGCAGGCATGCGCCAGAAACGGAACTATGATGTAAGGGCTAAGGGCCGACACTTCACTCCAGGGGAGCTGGTCTGGGTGTACAACCCTCGTAGGAAGAAGGGACGGTGCCCGAAGCTGGACAGTCAGTGGGTGGGTCCCTGCAGAGTGTTGGAGCGCCTGGGGGAGGTGGTCTACAGAGTTCAGATGCCCCAAAACAGGAGAAGAGTAGCTCTGCACAGGGACAGGTTGGCCCCCTATCAAGGCAGGTCTGCACCTCAGTCCCCAGAAGGCCAATGGTCAGGGTCTCTGGTGCGTCCGCCAACCTCCCCAGAAGCCTTATCACCGACATCGAATGATGCCCCGGCCCCAGAGCCTGTAGCGCCGCTGGGAGCTCGCCCGCAGCGGACGAGGAGGGCTCCAAGACGGTTTGATGACTTTGTTTGTCCCCTCGTGGGCGAGGGACTCTGTAGTGGGGGGGTAGTGTAACGACCCTGTGTTGGTTCTGCTTTGGGTCCAAGTGTTTCTGTGTATTTGTTCAGTTGTACTGTGTTCTGTTGAGCTGTTGTGATTCTGTTGACCCCCGCCCTCATGTGTTGGACTGGTCGTGGGGGTAGGGGAGGGGTAGGAGCAGGGAGGAGGGACCGGGAAAAGAGAGACGAAGAAGTGTCCGAGAGCGTGTTGTTGTTAGCAGGCAGCTAGCAGTGTGTTCGCTCGCGTGTGTACCGCGTTTTCTTTTGAGGCGTGAGCTGCAGCCTCGGTAATAGCAGCTCGTCCCTGTTTCTGAATAAACCCCGTTTGGCTGGACTCCGTCTGCAGTGTTGGCGTCATTACAATATATTTATCCACAGAGTTGATTTGATCAGTGAAATGTTGGACTTCCTGAGATTTAATTTTTACCCAGGTGTCGTCAACATACCTGAACCAATGACTTGGTGGTCTCCCTGAAAAAGACGTCAAGGATCTCTTTTCTACCTCCTCCATGTACAGGTTGGCAACAACAGGAGAAACTGGAGACCCCATAGCACACCCATGTTTCTGCCTATAATATTGCTCCCCATATGTGAAGTAGGTTGACTCAGTTTCTGGAAGCAGAATATAACTCATAATTACCTATAAAATATTTATCCTACACAACTAAAAACATATATACATGCACATATATTTAGAAATATTTTTATTTTACTATTTCTTTTTTTTTTTAAGTCTTCAATGTAAAATGGTGAATAGCTCCAGAAGTTCTGGTGGGGCGGCGCCCTAGCGCCCCCTACTGGCCGGCCGCCCGTGCTTGTGACCATTAGGTAGCTAGATGAAGTACTGTCGAACACATTGCCTCTGACCTGAGAGATAGTTTGAGAACCAGCCAACCGTGTGATCTGAGAAGCCAATATGTGAGATCTTGTGGCAGAAGATGGGATGATCTAGTATCAGAGGCTTTGGACAGGTCTAAGTGAAGTGCAGCAGTGATCCTTACAGTCCAAAGCTTCAACAACGTCATTAAAAACCTTTAGGGAAGTGGTCATTGTGCTGTGACTTGTTGCTGGAGGTGATTTACTTCTAGAAACTGTATCAAACAAGGAACTGGAGGCTACAAAATGTTTGTTGAAACAATTCAGAATCTCATACTTCTCTGACACAGGAGCAGAGTCGACACATAACTGTGTTGACAGGTCAGATGACCGAGTGCTGCCATCAAGAGATTTACAGTATTTTCGGGACTATCGGTCACACCTTTGTATAAGTCGCTTTGTCCAATTATTGTCAATAAATTGGAAAAATCCATAAGCAGGTTGCACCTTTATATAAGTCGCATCTATTATGCGTCACCGCTACGCGACGCGTCAGCGCGTCATTTGCCCTGCTGAAAATGACGACCACAGAAGCATGCACGGAAGGACTTTTCACAAGATTAACACGGTAAAAACAATTATTTGTCTGCTGAAAATTATAGCAAACATGTGTCTTAGCTTAACCGTTCCTTAATAAATTCACGTAATGGTCAAATCTGCTGGATTTAAATTTTTTCGCTTTGAAAAAGTACAAGGAAAAACAACGAAGCTAACCGCGACACATTTACGTCTATAAAACATCAAATTTTATCTCAAATAACTCCAACAGCTAACAGTTTGTAAATGTACATCTAGTGATTACTTTCTGTAAGTTTGAAAAAAATCTGCTGTGTGGTTTATGAGCTATTTGCTCAAACGTACAAGGAAAAATCAACGAAGCTAACTGCAACACATTTACGTCTATAAAACATCGAATTTTATCTCAAACATCTCATAAAGCTAATCAGTTGTAAATATCCATCTAGTGATTACGTTCTGTAAGTTTGATCAAAATCTGTCCTGTGGTTCTTGACCTATTTTGCTAACAAACACTGAGCCAACAGCGAAGTAGCTAGTTCATACCTCCAGAGCAGGAGGCCGGGCTGCGACAGAGTGAATCCGACCAGAGGAGGCTCTCGTCGGACACATGAGGTGGGAACGGTTGGTGTACCCTAGCGGACAAAGGTGGTACTGCACCATTTTTGCCAAAATGGAAAAACGGTCATATCTGAGCCAAAAGTTGGTCTAAAAATATGGGGAAAAAATCCATAAACAAGTCTCACCTCTCTATTAGTCGCAGGGCATGCAAATTAGGCAAAAAGGTGTGACTTATAGTCCGGAAATACGGTAACAGTTTCTAGAAGCTCTTAGGTTCTTTTAGATCAGGGGTCACCAAACTTTTTGAAACTGAGAGCTACTTCGTGGGTACGGAATCATACAAAGGGCACCAGTTTGAAAAACTCTTCAGAAATAACAAAGCGTAAATTGAAAAAAATGTATAATAACATATTTTTAAGAACATACAGTATTTTTAAGATAGACATTTTAAAATATATATAAATACAAAAAAAAAATAACAACTGAATAAAATGAAAATTTAAATGCAGCTTAGTGAGTTGTGCTATTTTTACAACAGGTCCGAGGGCACCTCAAATGGTCCTTGGGGGCACCCGGGTGCCCGAGGGCACCACGTTGGTGACCCCTGATTTAGATTTTTAGTGTGACCTCGTTTCACTTTTGGTTGTTTTAGTTTGCTCCTTGTTTCTCCAGGTTAAAGAACAATGTGAAGTATAACTATGCAGGATCAAGAACCAAAGATGGAATTATGGAGTTCTCTGAGCGGGTCTCAGGGTGAGTTCCTTTAGTCCACTGTTCCACCGTTCCACTGCACACATCGCAACAACGTCATCATGTGACTGTTTGTGTCACTCCCAGGCCGCTGGTTCGAACCCTGAGCAGCACACAGCTTTTTCAGCACAACATGAAACGTCATGGTGTCCTAGTGGTTTATGTGGGGGCAATGTCAGAGCTCAAGGTCTTACATTTACACGTTTAAATATTAACAAAACAAACAAACAAACAAACAAACACAGCTGATCCCCCCGTTTCATTCCAGGGAAATTACACAGCAGCAGCCGAGGAACTCATCGTCCATACCTTGTTCTTTTCTACATCCAGAGACGTCCTGCCAAAGGTTGGAGTCCTTTCCCTGCCATCAGGCTGTGTTGTGTTTGAAGACTGTGGTTAATTTGTGTTTCAGGTTATGTTGTGTTTAAAGTCTGTAATTAGTTTGTGATTCAGGCTGTGTTGTGTTTGAAGACTGGGGTTAATTGGTGTTTCAGGCAGTGTTGTGTTTAAAGTCTGTAGTTAATTTGTGTTTCAGGCAGTGTTGTGTTTAAAGTCTGTACAGTAGTTAGTTTGTGTTTCAGGCTATTTTGTGTTTAAAGTCTGCAGTCGAACCTCGGATTCAGGAGGAGCAGTGTGGTTTTCGTCCTGGTCGTGGAACACTAGACCAGCTCTACACCCTCAACAGGGTCCTGGAGGGTGCGTGGGAGTTTGCCCAACCAGTTTACATGTGCTTTGTAGACTTGGAAAAGGCATTCGACCGCGTCCCTCGGGGGGTTCTGTGGGGGTACTCCGGGAGTATGGGGTACCAGGCCCATTGATATGGGCTGTTAGGTCCCTGTACGACCGGTGTCAGAGCTTGGTCCGCATTGCCGGCAGTAAGTCAGGCTCGTTTCCGGTGAGAGTTGGACTCCGCCAAGGTTGCCCTTTGTCACCGATTCTGTTTATAACTTTTATGGACAGAATTTCTAGGCGCAGCCAAGGTGTTGAGAGGATCCGTTTTGGTGGCCTTAGAATCGCTTCTCTGTTTTTTGCAGATGATGTGGTCCTATTGGCTTCATCAGCTCGTGATCTACAGCTTTCACTGGAGCGGTTTGCAGCTGAATGCGATGCGGCCGGGATGAGGATCAGTTCCTCCAAATCCGAGGCCATGGTCTTGAGCCGGAAAAGGGTAGCGTGCCCTCTCCGGGTCGGGGAGGAGGTCCTGCCCCAAGTGGAGGAGTTTAAGTATCTCGGGATCTTGTTCACGAATGAGGGAAAACTGGAGCGTGAGATCGATAGGCGGATAGGTGCAGCGTCCGCAGTGAAGCGGGCGCTGTACCGGTCTGTCGTGGTGAAGAGAGAGCTGAGTCAAAAGGCAAAGCTCTCAATTTACCGATCGATCTACGTTCCCACCCTCATCTATGGTCATGAGCTTTGGGTTATGACCGAAAGAACAAGATCTCGGATACAAGCGGCTGAAATGAGTTTTCTCCGCAGGGTGGCTGGACTCTCCCTTAGAGATAGGGTGAGAAGCTCAGTCATCCGGGAGGGACTCGGAGTAGAGCCGCTGCTTCTCCACATCGAGAGGAGCCAGTTGAGGTGGCTCGGGCATCTGGTTAGGATGCCTCCTGGACGCCTCCCTGGTGAGGTGTTCCGGGCATGTCCCACCGGGAGGAGACCCAGAGGAAGACCCAGGATACGCTGGAGGGACTATGTTTCTCGGCTGGCCTGGGAACGCCTTGGGATTCCCCCAGAGGAGCTGCTCCAAGTGGCTGGGGAGAGGGAAGTCTGGGCCTCCCTACTTAGGCTGCTACCCCCGCGACCCGACCCCGGATAAGCGGAAGAAAATGGATGGATGGATGGATGAAGTCTGCAGTTAGTTTATGTTTCAGGCAGTGTTGTGTTTAAAGTCTGTAGTTAGTTTGTGTTTCAGGCTATTTTGTGTTTAAAGTATATAGTTAATTTGTGTTTCAGGTTATGTTGTGTACAAAGTCTGTAGTTTGTGTTTCAGGCTATTTTGTGTTTAAAGTCTGTAGTTAATTTGTGTTTCAGGCTGTGTTGTGTTTAAAGACTGGTTAATTTGTGTTTCAGGCTATGTTGTGTACAAAGTCTGCAGTTAGTTTGTGTTTTAGGCAGTGTTGTGTTTAAAGTCTGTACAGTAGTTAGTTTGTGTTTCAGGCTATTTTGTGTTTAAAGTCTGCAGTTAGTTTGTGTTTCAGGCAGTGTTGTGTTTAAAGACAGGTTAATTTGTGTTTCAGGCTATGTTGTGTTTAAAGAATGTGGTTAATTTGTGTTTCTAGCTGTGTTGTGTTTAAAGTCTGCAGTTAGTTTGTGTTTCAGGCAGTGTTGTGTTTAAAGACTGGTTAATTTGTGTTTCAGGCTATGTTGTGTTTAAAGAATGTGGTTAATTTGTGTTTCTAGCTGTGTTCTGTTTAAAGTCTGCAGTTGGTTTGTGTTTCTGTCAGGATTTGCTCAGAGCAAGATTAAAACCCAGTGGTGCAGACAGACATTCTCAGAGGCCAGGAAGTTATAAAAATAATCACTTTAATAATCATAAACAAATGGCTGTCGTGGCAGCAAGAACACTTACATGAATCAGAGTTGAATCAGAGACCAGAGAACACGAGGGATACCAGACGATGCAGCTGCAATGACTGAGACACAGAACTGGACTTTTATACTCACAGACAAGACGAGACAAAATCACAAACACCTGGGGACAATTAACTAGAGGCAGAGCAAGACTGGGAAACTAAACCTGAAACATGAAAAGTAAACTAGGAGGTTAAACTAAGAGTAAATAAACATGGAGACTGAAACATGAAAAGTAAACTGAGTAAATAAACAAGGAGACTAAACTAGAAAATTAATAAAACAGACCAGGAACTGACTAACGGAAAAACAGCACAAAGAGAACAGACAAGACCAAATGGATGGAGCCATCCTTACAGTACCCCCTCCCCTCATCTCTCAAAGACACCCCCAGGTGTCCCCAAGAAAAAACACTCCCAAAAATCCAGGGCAGGCGGAAGGAGGAAACTGCAAGGAAGGAGAGCACGAGGAAGGCAAGGGACACAAGGACAACACAAGGGCACAAAACCAACAACCGACAGGAAGAGACCTGGGTGGCAAACACAAAGACCCAACCCAAAACTGCGAAAGCTAAACACAAAGCCCAAACCTAAGACAACGCCAAAAATCCAAAGAGGGTGACCAGGAGACCGACATCAGGCAACGGCCGGTCAGGCGGGCGGCCGGGAGACCGTCCAGAGGCCAGAGGACGAGCAACCTCAGGGAGGCGGCCGGTAGTCGAGACAGCATGCCGGCGGTCTGCAGGAGTCCAGTCAGCATGCGGGCGAACTGCAGACGGCGAGACAGCGGTTGGCGATGAGTCGAGTGTTGCGACGTCAGAAGGTGACGAAACGAGCGTCAAGTCCTCAGCGAGCGTAGAGTCGTCAGAAGGCGTCGAAACGAGCGTCGAGTCCTCAGCGAGCGTAGTCGTCAGAAGTCGTCGAAACGAGCGTCGAGTCCTCAGCGAGCGTAGAGTCGTCAGAAGGCGTCGAAACGAGCGTCGAAAGGAGCGTAGAGTACTCGGCGAGCGTAGAGTCTTCAGAAGGCGTCGAGACGAACGCAGAGCCTTCAGGAGGCGAGCGAAGAGACGTCTTCAGGCAAGGAGGCGAGCGAAGAGACGTCTTCAGGCAAGGAGGCGAGCGAAGAGACGTCTTCAGGCAAGGAGGCGAGCGAAGAGACGTCTTCAGGCAAGGAGGCGAGCGTAGAGACGTCGTCAGGCGTGGAGGCGAGCGTAGAGACGTCGTCAGGCGTCGAGGCGAGCGTAGAGACGTCGTCAGGCGTCGAGGCGAGCGTAGAGACGTCGTCAGGCGTCGAGGCGAGCGTAGAGACGTCGTCAGGCGTCGAGGCGAGCGTAGAGACGTCGCCAGGCGTCGAGGCGAGCGTAGAGACGTCGTCAGGCATCGAGGCGAGCGTAGAGATGTCAGGCGTCGAGGCGAGCGTAGAGACGTCGTCAGGCGAGCGTAGAGTCGTCAGAAGGCGTCGGAACGAGCGTCGAAACGAGCGTCGAGTACTCAGCGAGCGTAGAGTCTTCAGAAGGCGTCGAGACGAACGCAGAGCCTTCAGGAGGCGAGCGAAGAGACGTCTTCAGGCAAGGAGGCGAGCGAAGAGACGTCTTCAGGCAAGGAGGCGAGCGAAGAGACGTCTTCAGGCAAGGAGGCGAGCGTAGAGACGTCTTCAGGCAAGGAGGCGAGCGTAGAGACGTCGTCAGGCGTCGAGGCGTCGTCAGGCGTCGAGGCGAGCGTAGAGACGTCGTCAGGCGTCGAGGCGAGCGTGAGCGTCGTCAGCGTCGAGGCGAGCGTAGAGACGTCGTCAGGCGTCGAGGCGAGCGTAGAGACGTCGTCAGGCGTCGAGGCGAGCGTAGAGACGTCGTCAGGCGTCGAGGCGAGCGTAGAGACGTCGTCAGGCGTCGAGGCGAGCGTAGAGACGTCGTCAGGCGTCGAGGCGAGCGTAGAGACGTCGTCAGGCGTCGAGGCGAGCGTAGAGACGTCGTCAGGCGTCGAGGCGAGCGTAGAGACGTCGTCAGGCGTCGAGGCGAGCGTAGAGACGTCGTCAGGCGTCGAGGCGAGCGTAGAGACGTCGTCAGGCGTCGAGGCGAGCGTAGAGACGTCGTCAGGCGTCGAGGCGAGCGTAGAGACGTCGTCAGGCGTCGAGGCGAGCGTAGAGACGTCGTCAGGCGTCGAGGCGTCGTCAGGCGTCGAGGCGTTGTCAGGCGTAGAGATGTCGTCAGGCGTCTGGCGTCGAGACGTCTGGCGTCGAGGCGTCTGCGGTGCGAAGACCCTCTGTAGACATCTAGATGTCAGCAGTGCGAAGACCCTCTGTAGACATCGAGGCGTCTGTGGCGGTCGAGGCAGGGTCTTTGTTGGTCGAGGCAGGGTCAGAACCAGCAGCCGACGGGCCGGACGCCGAGTCTGCAGCAGCCGAAGAGCCGGGCGGCGAGTCTGCAGCAGCCGAAGAGCCGGGCGCCGAGTCTGCAGCAGCCGAAGAGCCGGGCGTCGAGTCTGCAGCAGCCGAAGAGCCGGGCGTCGAGTCTGCAGCAGCCGAAGAGCCGGGCGTCGAGTCTGCAGCAGCCGAAGAGCCGGGCGTCGAGTCTGCAGCAGCCGAAGAGCCGGGCGTCGAGTCTGCAGCAGCCGAAGAGCCGGGCGTCGAGTCTGCAGCAGCCGAAGAGCTGGTAGGTCCTCTCTGCCTTCGACCTCTGCCACGGCGGTGATGGCACGGTCCAGGACCAGATCGGGAACCCTCTCTTGGTTCAGGTCCTTCCACAGCACCGGAGACATAAGGGGCGTCATCTAGGACCCCCTCAGAGCAGGACACTGTAAGTGCAGAAGAGCCAGCCGGTTCAGGGCTTGCTGCTGTTGCATGTTCAGGGCTGGATAATTTTAGTGTCTTTATTTCATTTAAAAACTGTTCATATTCAGGAAGTTTGGTCAGACCGGGTTGAGATAATATAAACTTTTCAGCAAGGGAAAGTACAACATCAAAACAGTCCGGATTATTTTTAGCAGAGGTGATTAGACTTCCTAAAGTCCGGTTTATTTGGATAAATTCACTGGGCTGAAATCGGTGTGTTAGAATGGGACAAAGGAGTGTTTCTGAATGAAGGTGAAGTGGCAGGAACATTTATCACCCCTGAAGGCTCTCCTAGGGTGACCTCTGCTGGAAAGACAGAATATTGCTCTGTTGACTGACCTGTGTGCTGGTCCTCCTCCATCTGGTCAGATGAACGGGAGGGAAGAGTGAGCAGTGACAAGACCCGCCCCCGTGGAGACGCTGTGACTGTTCTCACCGGACCAAGCAGGAGCAGCTTCGAGCGACAGTGAGGCGTTGGTTTCCGCCCTCACCGAAAACCTAGGAGATGAGGCAACGGAACTCGCTCCCACTGGAGCGCTGGAGTTACATCCAAAAAACTCGGGTTCGCTGGACCGAGTCTGATCAGCTGACCATGACAGAGGTGTGGTTGACTGTTTCCGGGTCTTCCTTTTGCTGCTCTTTCGGCGGTGTTGACGCTGAGGAGTAAAAACAAGGAAATCATCCTCGGCGTCTTCCCCGGACGTCCACCCCAAGACGAGCAGTGCTGAGCACGAGGAGGAACTGGACTCACGGGTCGAGTGGCCCATCCGGCGCCGAGACTCTTCCTGTTCGAGGACCAGAAGCGGGGAAGGCAGGACTTCTACTTCCTGGCTGAAGTCCTCTTGTGCCGACACGGGCTGGACCTGAAAATCGCTGCAGCGGACCACGGTCTCCTCCATCCGCGTGGACTCGAGAGGACAGGTAGGAGGAATATGCTGTCTGCTGGGCTTTTTTGATGGCAGCCGCATACTGTCAGGATTTACTCAGAGCAAGATTAAAACCCAGTGGTGCAGACAGACATTCTCAGAGGCCAGGAAGTTATAAAAATAATCACTTTAATAATCATAAACAAATGGCTGTCGTGGCAGCAAAAACACTTACATGAATCAGAGTTGAATCAGAGACCAGAGAACACAAGGGATACCAAACGATGCAGCTGCAATGACTGAGACACAGAACTGGACTTTTATACTCACAGACAAGACGAGACAAAATCACAAACACCTGGGGACAATTAACTAGAGGCAGAGCAAGACTGGGAAACTAAACCTGAAACATGAAAAGTAAACTGAGTAAATAAACAAGGAGACTAAACTAGGAAAATTAATAAAAGACCAGGAACTGACCAAGAGAAAAACAGCACAAAGAGAACAGACAAGACCAACAGGATGGAGCCATCCTTACAGTTTCAGGGTATTTTGTGTTTAAAGTCTGTAGTTAGTTTGTGTTTCAGGCAGTGTTGTGTTTAAAGTCTGTAGTTAGTTTGTGTTTCAGGCTATTTTGTGTTTAAAGTCTGCAGTTAGTTTGTGTTTCAGGCAGTGTTGTGTTTAAAGACTGTGGTTAATTTGTGTTTCAGGCTGTGTTGTGTTTAAAGACTGTGGTTAATTTGTGTTTCAGACTGTGCTGTGTTTACAGACTGTGGTTAGTTTGTGTTTCAGGCTGTGTTGTGTTTAAATACTGTGGTTAATTTGTGTTTATACTGTGGTTAATTTGTGTTTCAGGCTGTGTTGTAAATGGTAAATGGTAAATGGAGCTTATTTATATAGCGCTTTCCAGCCCCCTATGAGGGGCCCCAAAGCGCTTTACAATACCAACCAGCCACCCATTCATACACACTTTCATACACCGGTAGCGGCAGACTGCCATGCAAGGCGCTTTCCAGTCCTACCGGGAGCAACTCGGGGTTAAGTGTCTTGCCCAAGGACACAACGTCACATGGTGTGAGGAACCGGGATTCGAACCTCCAACCTTCCGATCGGGGGACGACTGCCATTACCACTACGCCACGGCCACCTTTGTGTTTACAGATTGTAGTTAATTTGTGCTTCAGGCTGTGTTGTGTTTAAAGACTGTGGTTAATTTGTGTTTCAGGCTGTGTTGTGTTTAAAGACTGTGGTTAATTTGTGTTTCAGGCTGTGTTGTGTTCAGACTGTAGTTAATTTGTGTTTCAGGCTGTGTTGTGTTTACAGACTGTAGTTAATTTGTGTTTCCGGCTGTGTTGTGTTTACAGACTGTAGTTAATTTGTGTTTCAGGCTGTGTTGTGTTTGCAGATTGTAGTTTATTTGTTTTTCAGGCTGTGTTGTGTTTACATATTGTAGTTAATTTTTGTTTCAGGCTGTGTTGTGTTTAAAGACTGTGGTTAATTTGTTTTTCAGGCTGTGTTGTGTTTAAAGACTGTAGTTAATTTGTTTTTCAGGCTGTGTTGTGTTTGCAGACTGTGGTTAGTTTGGGTTTCAGGCTGTGTTGTGTTTAAATACTGTGGTTAATTTGTGTTTCAGGCTGTGTTGTGTTTAAAGACTGTAGTTAATTTGTTTTTCAGGCTGTGTTGTGTTTGCAGACTGTGGTTAGTTTGGGTTTCAGGCTGTGTTGTGTTTAAATACTGTGGTTAATTTGTGTTTCAGGCTGTGTTGTGTTTACAGACTGTAGTTAATTTGTGTTTCAGGCTGTGTTGTGTTTAAAGACTGTAGTTAATTTGTGTTTCAGGCTGTGTTGTGTTTACAGACTGTAGTTAATTTGTGTTTCATGCTGTGTTGTGTTTACAGATTGTAGTTAATTTGTGTTTCAGGCTGTGTTGTGTTTAAAGACTGTGGTTAATTTGTATTTCAGGCTGTGTTGTGTTTAAAGACTGTGGTTAATTTGTTTTTCAGGCTGTGTTGTGTTTACAGATTGTAGTTAATTTGTGTTTCAACTTGTGTTGTGTTTAAAGACTGTGGTTGATTTGTTTTTCAGGCTGTGTTGTGTTTAAAGACTGTGGTTAATTTGTTTTTCAGGCTGTGTTGTGTTTAAAGACTGTGTGGTTAATTTGTGTTTCAGGCTGTGTTGTGTTCAGACTGTGGTTAGTTTTTGTTTCGGACTGTGTTGTGTTTACAGACTGTGGTTAATTTGTGTTTGAAGCTGTGTTGTGTTTAAAGACTGTGGTTGATTTGTGTTTGAGGCTGTGTTGTGTTTAAAGACTGTGGTTTGTTTTTGTTTCGGACTGTGTTGTGTTTACAGACTGTGGTTAAAGGGGACCACACATGCAAAATTCACTTTTTAATGCTTTTTTTACTCAACTTTGGGTATTTACTTAATAAAAAAACAGTCCTAAGGCCAAAAAAATGCACCCAGTGGTTTATTTACTCTAAGTAGATTTATTTTACTGTGATAATTTAGGTTTCGTTTTGAAAACAATCGCGCTTGTGACGTCACAAGCGCTAGGACAACCCACCACAACCTGAGTCCAGCCCCTCACCTAGCAACCCCTGGTTAGGCTCAACCCACTTCTGTATTAAACACATGACTGTTGTTTTTCATGATTTCATCTCATCTTTTGTTTATATGTTCTTAATTTCATGTGTACAGCACTTTGTTGCAGCTGTGTTTTTTTTAAATGGCTTTATAAATAAAGTATAATTGTTATTTTTATGTTTTAGTTCAATTTTTAGTGTATTTGCGATCGCTCCCAACGCGCAGCCGGCAAAAATTAAACGAGCGGACCCCCGGCGTAGGGACCGGCGGCAACGGGACCCTCTTCTGGCGGATGGAGCGGAGCTTCAACTGTACAGCCTCGCAGCAGCGAGGACCTTCTCCTTACGGATTAATTTACGGGAGACACTTGGTGAACTTTGTGTTGTCTTGACTGGAACAGCGATAACTCCCAAAATCTCCGCGTGCAACGAGCGGAGCTGGCGAACACCGGAAGAGGAACAAGCTAACATTAGCTTCGGATTCGGGTGGTCTCATGCTAAAAGGAGCAGCTCATTGCGGCGCGCTCAGACGGGTTTCGGTAAGTTATCTTAAGCTAGCACTAACAGTAAGTCAAATGAGTAATAAAAAAAGAGCTAATTTTAAAACAACAACACATTACAGATACTGGCTGTTACAGAGGGCGTAAACAGATCGTTGAAGGGCGTGGACTTCAGAACTTGTATCAGAAACCGGTCGTTCAAAACGAAAGTTAAAAATGGCAGAATTAAAAAGGGTATAATTAATTATCTAAGAATTATTTTGTGTATTAAAATGAATTAATATTGTCAAGTTAGCACACAGAAATAACATAAAAAATTTAAAGACCTATATGTGGTCTCCTTTAATTTGTGTTTGAGGCTGTGTTGTGTTTAAAGACTGTGGTTAGTTTTTGTTTCGGACTGTGTTGTGTTTACAGACTGTGGTTAATTTGTGTTTCAGACTGTGGCTCTGACCTCGCTGCCTGCAGTTTTGATTTTTAAAGATGGGACATTCTACATCTACAATGGTGAGACATTAAGGGACACGTCCAGAGTCCTGGTCCTCACTAAGGGACAGAGCAGGACATGTCCACTCAGGAACCATATTTCATTGAACACAGAACTTTTTTAACATGTTTGTGAGATGATCAACATGTTTCTACAGTCTGTGTGACCTTTGACCTGTAACTGATGACATCACGTCCAAACAATCAGGTGGGACTCATTGATCCAGTTCTGTGTTTCAGAGGAACGTGACGGTGACCTGAAGGCCTGGATCAATCGAGAACGTTTCCCGAACTTCTTTCAGATTGATGGCTACACTCTCTATGCCATGGGAGAGACAGGTGACAGTAGCACATCTGAACAGATCGTGACATCATCATGTGTGATGTCACTGCCTGTAGGCTAGACTCCTCCTCCAGTGTCTCTGCGGCTTTGTTCTCACTCCAGGCAGATGTTTTCATGAGTCTGAACAGGATCTGACCCAGGTCTCGTTCAGGTGTGGTTCTAAATCAGATCCATGTCGCTCAGGTGTAATTTCTTCAGCAAATTAGGGAGACCGCCACATGTCTTCAGCTACAGAACACCAACAAGCCCTGGAAGGATCCAAAGCTGTGATCCTAACATTGGTGTTGGACTGGATCAGGTGACGGATATATTCTACAGTTTGTCCCTCCTGTCCCTCCTGGAGGACTGTAGGTGATGTTTGGACCATCACGTCAGATAATTGAATCGGTTCTGAATACTACCTCGGAACTGATCCACACATGTTTACATGTGTAACTGAGCCTTGTGTACTACAAGGTTCAGTCTTAGTAATAGTAATAATAATAATAATCATTTTATTTAAAAGCGTCTTTCAGGACACCCAAGGACACAACAAACCAATACAGTGTAATACAGATCCAACAATATCAGCGACAAATTGAAATATAAAATACATAGAGATTATAAAATGCAAAATAATAAAAATACATTTAGTAAAGTTAATGATCAGCTAGTCTAAAGAGATGTGTTTTCAGGGCTGTCTTGAACAGAGAAAGGGAGGTGGTGTTTCGAAGGTCTGGTGGTAGAGCGTTCCAGAGGTGAGGGGCAGAGCAGGTGAAGGCCCTGCTCCCCATGGTGGAGAGGCGGGCAGAGGGTACATGGAGATGTAGTGAAGAGGAGGATCTGAGAGAGCGTGATGGGATGGAGATTTGTAGGAGGTCAGATAGATAAGGAGGGGCAAGGTTGTGGATAGATTTGAACGTGAGGAGTAGAATTTTGAAGATGATGCGTGATTTAACCGGGAGCCAGTGGAGCTGCTGCAGGACAGGAGTGATGTGGTTATAGTAGGAGGAGCCAGTGGAGCTGCTGCAGGACAGGAGTGATGTGGTTATAGTAGGAGGAGCCAGTGGAGCTGCTGCAGGACAGGAGTGATGTGGTTATAGTAGGAGGAGCCAGTGGAGCTGCTGCAGGACAGGAGTGATGTGGTTATAGTAGGAGGAGCCAGTGGAGCTGCTGCAGGACAGGAGTGATGTGGTTATAGTAGGAGGAGCCAGTGGAGCTGCTGCAGGACAGGAGTGATGTGGTTATAGTAGGAGGAGCCAGTGGAGCTGCTGCAGGACAGGAGTGATGTGGTTATAGTAGGAGGAGCCAGTGGAGCTGCTGCAGGACAGGAGTGATGTGGTTATAGTAGGAGGAGCCAGTGGAGCTGCTGCAGGACAGGAGTGATGTGGTTATAGTAGGAGGAGCCAGTGGAGCTGCTGCAGGACAGGAGTGATGTGGTTATAGTAGGAGGAGCCAGTGGAGCTGCTGCAGGACAGGAGTGATGTGGTTATAGTAGGAGGAGCCAGTGGAGCTGCTGCAGGACAGGAGTGATGTGGTTATAGTAGGAGGAGCCAGTGGAGCTGCTGCAGGACAGGAGTGATGTGGTTATAGTAGGAGGTTTGAGTGATGACACGGGCAGCTGAGTTCTGGACCATCTGTAACTTGTGGAGAGATTTGTTGGGGAGGCCGTAGAGAAGGGAGTTGCAGTAATCGATACGGGAAGTCACAAGACTGTGCACCAGGATGGCTGTGGAGCGGGGTGTGAGAGAAGGACGGAGACGGTTAATATTACGGAGGTGGAAATAGGCAGACCGAGTAATATTGTTGATGTGTGAAGTGAAGGAGAGAGTGGTGTCGAGGATGACACCGAGACTCTTGACCTGAGGGGAGGGGGATAGCAGAGAGTTGTTAAGGGGGACGAGAAGATGTTCTGATTTTGAAATAGAGTTTTTGGTACCAACAAGAATGATTTCTGTTTTGTTGCTGTTTAGTTGAAGGAAATTGTTAGAAAACCAGTGATTTAGCTCATTGAGACAGTCGGTGAGGATGGAGGGTGGGTGGGTGGAGTTAGGTTTTGATGACAAGTAGAGCTGTGTGTCATCAGCATAACAGTGGAAATGGACGCCGTATTTGCGGAAGATGTGACCTAGAGGAAGGAGGTAAATGATGAAGAGGAGGGGTCCGAGGACAGAGCCTTGGGGGACACCCGTGGAGACAGGGGAAGACTGGGAACGGAAGGATTTAAGCTGAATGAATTGAGTGCGGTCAGAGAGATAGGAGTTGAACCAGTCTAACGGGGTACCTGAGATGCCAATGGAGGTTAGTCTGTTGAGGAGGATAGAATGACAGATGGTGTCGAAGGCAGAACTTAGATCAAGAAGAATGAGGATGGACAGAAGACCAGAGTCAGCAGCAAGAAGAAGGTCGTTAGTAATTTTTACTAGAGCTGTTTCGGTGCTATGGTGGGGGCGAAATCCAGATTGAAACTCTTCATAAATGTTGTTGTTGGACAGGTGAGAGTGAAGTTGACTAGCAACAGTTTTTTCAAGAATCTTGGAGATGAAGGGCAGATTGGAGATCGGACGAAGATTATTGAAGTTGGTGAAGTCAAGACCTGGTTTCTTGATGATGGGGGTGATGGCAGCAGATTTGAAGGCTGTGGGAACAATGCCAGAGGTCAGGGAGGAGTGGATGATATTAGTGATGATAGGGAGCAGAGACGGGAGACAGGATTTAACAAGAACTGTGGGAAATGGGTCAAGTTGACAGGATGAGGACTTGGACTTGCTGATAATGTCAGCAATGTCATCAGCAGAGGGGAGGGAGAAGACAGAGAAAGGGAGGGAGGGAGGGGGGAGTTCAACAAGGATGCTGGGGGCAGTATTTGGTCCAAGGTGTTTATGAATTGAAATAATCTTTTCATTGAAATATGACATCAGGGAGTTGCAAAATTCTGTGGAAACCATGTGAGAGGGTAGAGAGTTAGGAGATGAGACAGAACGGTGAAGGAGAGAGAACAATGTCTTTGAATTACAGTACCAACATTAGAACTGATGATGTCAGAGAAGTAGCTGGATTAGGCTTGAGAAATACTGTTCTTGTAATGGATGAGGTGGCTTGCATAAAGTTCCTTTTGAATTGTGAGACCGGATTTTTTATAGAGACGCTCTAGCCGCCGACCTTTGGTTTTCAGGGAGCGGAGTTCTGGAGTGAACCAGGGTGCAGAGTTGGAGAAGGAAACGGACCAAGTTTTCAAAGGAGCAACAGAGTTAAGGATGTTGGTGAGGCTTGTGTTGTATAATGTGACAAGATCATCTGGGTTGGAGGAGCTGAAAGTGGAGAAGGTATTATTAATATGAGATAAAAGAATGTCATGGTTGATATTCTTGATATTACGGAAGGAAAGAGTGCGTTGAGGTTTATCTGAGGAAAATTTAAGATTAACATTGAATGAAATCATCAGGTGATCAGTAAATGGAAGTTCATCAGAAGAACAGTTAAGAGGAGAAAGTCCAGAGCAGCATAGTAAGTCCAGGGTGTTGCCCTTTAAAGCTATAGTATGTAAGATTGTAATGTAGTCTGTAACTTTTCAAACAATATATTTTTAACATATTTCTTCACTCAGTCACTATCTACTGACAAACTGATGTTAGACAAAGTAATCTCTGAAAAAAACTATAGTCCCCTTGCTTCTCTATCAGCATTTATAAAAACACTGAAAACACAGAGTGACCAGGACACTGACAGCCAATAAAAACAGAGTTGTTTGTCACGCCCCAACCCACGCCCCCACCTGTCCCAGCCGCAGCTCGTTCTCATTCAAAGGATTGCAAAGCGATGCAGGACTGTTTTGTATGTGACACAAATTTATTAAATATCCCTTCTTCATCACAGAGCTGGACTTTTATTTTGTTTTTTTGCAAAAAGTCAAGTGATCGCTTCATCCTTCACTGACAGGAATGAGAAACGCTGACGGACATGAGGAAGTCACGAGCGAATTAATCATGTCCAAACGTTGCTTCGTGAACCTCTGTTGTTTTCTGCTGGATTTTCTGTTGTTGGATGAGTGATTCGTGGTTTTATAAACAGTTATATTATCATATAAACACAGAATTTCGCAGCGCAGAGACAGGAGGAGGTGGAGCATTCCAGACATTCCAGACCAGCGCAGCGACATGAGGAAGTCACGAGCGAATTAAATCATGTCCAAACGTTGCTTCGTGAACCTCTGATGATTTCTGCTGGATTTTGTGATGTAGGACTAGCGCTCCATGGTTTTATTTTATTTTATTAGAAGGTTTCATTACCATAAACACAGAATATCGCAGCGGCTCTGAGCAGACAGAAGCAGGGGGCGGAGCAGATCCCAAGTTCACCAGAAGCACGGACTGTGCCATATATGGCTCTGAGGGGAGGGAGCAGAATGCTTTTCTGCGCTGAAAATATTTCTAAGTCCCAGAGAGTCCCAGAGTGTTCAAATATCGCAGACCCCACCTTTAAGTGTGTTGGAAAGTTGATGAATTGTTGAAAGCCGCAGCTGTCCAGGCAAGATGTGAAGTCTCTGGAGAGGGGGTTGTTTTCATCATCAAAATGAATGTTGAAATCGCCCAGCAGGATAACATTGGGTGAAAGAGCTGTTAGATGAGCCATTAAAGCAGCAAAGTCATTCATGAAGCTTTTGTCTACTTTTGGCAGTCGGTAGATTGTTCCCACAACGGTTGGAGTGGGGCCAGCGAGCAGACACACAATGTGTTCGAAGGAGGGGGAGGGAGGAGTGTGAACCGGAGTGACCTTCCAGTTCTCGCGGTGAATCATCACGAGACCTCCTCCACGGGCCGAGGCGCGGGCCTTGGCCGTGTAAACAAAGCCCGGTGGAGTGGACTCGTTCAGATGGAAAAAGTTGTTTTGTTGTTGCCACGTTTCTGTTAAGCAGATGAAATCCAGTTTACGGTCAGATATTAGATCGTGAATAAGCTGACCTTTGCCCGTGAGTGAGCGAACGTTCAGAAGTCCAAACTTTACGAAGTAGGCGGAAGTAGTGACTGGAGCGTTAGCCGACCAAGCTAGGTTGGCTAACGTGCTGCTGCTGCTGTTAGCGGTCCGAGCATTGCGGCGTGAAGAATGGCGAGAGTCAGACCAGATGGAGGTTATTGGATGAGCCTTGTCAGCATTGAGTCGACGGCAGGAGCCCCGGTGGATGTATCTCCGACGAGGATGGAAGGCAATTTCCTGAAGAGGGAGCACCGGCGGGACGGCTGGTAGAAAGCGAAGGCGAAGGAGCTCCACGGCTGAATAATGGAGCAGACCAGACGCTGGGTGGTGGTGGATGAGAAGCAGCAGAGTCCAAACGAGAGCAGGCAACAGGTAAATCCAAGTAAAATCCATGTTTGATGATGAGTAGAGATGCCCAGGCAAGGATCGGTGAAAAAAACAGCAGAAAGTACTGAATAAAACAAAACAAGAAAAAAGTACGAGGAGCAGCAGTAGAGGTGTGCCTGCGTTCACTCCCGGAAGTCAATAGGTCAAGTCCAATAGGACCCACCTTATTCACAATCCATACAAGTAATGTAGGTCAGATCATCCCTGATACATCCTTACATTTCTATGCTGATGACACAGTTGTTTACTGTCGAGCTAAAACAGTTTCTAAAGTTTTCCAGCTTTCCAGTCTACATTCAACATCATCCAGTCCGATTTGTTCCGTTTCAAAGTGGTGCTAAATTC
The DNA here is from genome assembly GCA_038048925.1 of Garcialebias charrua. NCBI lineage: Eukaryota > Metazoa > Chordata > Actinopteri > Cyprinodontiformes > Rivulidae > Garcialebias > Garcialebias charrua. Next base: position 22,461 of record JBBPBX010019983.1, on the reverse strand, counting down.
ATTCAACCTTTATTTAAACAGATGAGCCACTTTGAGCCTCGAAGACTCATTTACAAGTGAGATCTGTTGGACAGAAAATAAAAGTGGTGAAAAATGACACATAGGGTTTGGAGATTTAAAAAAAATTCTAACACATTTTTGACCTCTCTTGAAAGTCAAAATGTGGTGATGAAAAAAAATCTCGCACACAAGCACATAATGACGCC
>JBBPBX010019983.1:0-22215 GCA_038048925.1 Garcialebias charrua | reverse complement strand
GGGGGGCTGCCGAGGACGGCCAAATGTGAATCCAGAGTCCTGAAATGATGACAGAATGTTTATTCAGCTGGGCTCCTCTGAAAAGTCTGTGTAATTCCTCAGTAGAAGGGTAGTAGTGGGTTGTAGTGCACGTTTCCTCAAACACGGTAAAAGTCTTCAGTCTTGAGTGTGCAATGCCCTACAGAGGCCTCATGGGTCCATTTGATGGTTTCACTGTCCGGTGGCAGTGACCTGTTCAGGATCTCACAACAGATCAGTCCTGAAACTCCAAATCACCAGATTTCCCCAAATTCTTGTTAAGGGACAAAAAAAATAAGTTAGAAATTTTCAAAGTAAAAGTCTCAGTTAGTAAAACACAGGAAAATGTCCAACATTATAGGGAACTTTCTTTTATTTTCCATTTAAATTTTAAAAGTAAAAAAATATATACATCAATTCACACATTGAGCATATTTTAAATCTCATTGAAATCCAAAATGTTTGCATCATGTGCCACACTAGTAAAAATAAAAATGAGAAATAAGAGATAGAAATAAAATGGTCGTCGTCTGAACCTCGTCTGTGTCTCTGTTCAAACCAGGTGTCTCTTGTAAACGAGTCCTCGAGGCTCAGTGAGACTCACCTGTAGAAATAAAGGTTGAACAATAAAAATTTGTCTTTGAGACTCTGGCAGCAGCATCTTGGATCAACTGGAGACGTTTTAAAGATCATCATTTGGACACCAGTTTAAAGAACATTTGGACACCAGTTAAACCAGTTTAAAGACATTTGGACACCAGTTAAACCAGTTTAAAAACATTTGGACACCAGTTAAACCAGTTTAAAGACATTTGGACACCAGTTAAACCAGTTTAAAAACATTTGGACACCAGTTAAACCAGTTTAAAGACATTTGGACACCAGTTAAACCAGTTTAAAGACATTTGGACACCAGTTAAACCAGTTTAAAGACATTTGGACACCAGTTAAACCAGTTTAAAGAACATTTGGACACCAGTTAAACCAGTTTAAAGAACATTTGGACACCAGTTAAACCAGTTTAAAGACATTTGGACACCAGTTAAACCAGTTTAAAAACATTTGGACACCAGTTAAACCAGTTTAAAAACATTTGGACACCAGTTAAACCAGTTTAAAGAACATTTGGACACCAGTTAAACCAGTTTAAAGACATTTGGACACCAGTTAAACCAGTTTAAAGAACATTTGGACACCAGTTAAACCAGTTTAAAGACATTTGGACACCAGTTAAACCAGTTTAAAGAACATTTGGACACCAGTTAAACCAGTTTAAAGAACATTTGGACACCAGTTAAACCAGTTTAAAGACATTTGGACACCAGTTAAACCAGTTTAAAAACATTTGGACACCAGTTAAACCAGTTTAAAGAACATTTGGACACCAGTTAAACCAGTTTAAAGAACATTTGGACACCAGTTAAACCAGTTTAAAAACATTTGGACACCAGTTAAACCAGTTTAAAAACATTTGGACACCAGTTAAACCAGTTTAAAGAACATTTGGACACCAGTTAAACCAGTTTAAAGACATTTGGACACCAGTTAAACCAGTTTAAAGAACATTTGGACACCAGTTAAACCAGTTTAAAGACATTTGGACACCAGTTAAACCAGTTTAAAGACATTTGGACACCAGTTAAACCAGTTTAAAGAACATTTGGACACCAGTTAAACCAGTTTAAAGACATTTGGACACCAGTTAAACCAGTTTAAAGAACATTTGGACACCAGTTAAACCAGTTTAAAGAACATTTGGACACCAGTTAAACCAGTTTAAAAACATTTGGACACCAGTTAAACCAGTTTAAAACATTTGGACACCAGTTAAACCAGTTTAAAAACATTTGGACACCAGTTAAACCAGTTTAAAAACATTTGGACACCAGTTAAACCAGTTTAAAGAACATTTGGACACCAGTTAAACCAGTTTAAAGAACATTTGGACACCAGTTAAACCAGTTTAAAGAACATTTGGACACCAGTTAAACCAGTTTAAAGACATTTGGACACCAGTTAAACCAGTTTAAAGACATTTGGACACCAGTTAAACCAGTTTAAAAACATTTGGACACCAGTTAAACCAGTTTAAAGAACATTTGGACACCAGTTAAACCAGTTTAAAGACATTTGGACACCAGTTAAACCAGTTTAAAGAACATTTGGACACCAGTTAAACCAGTTTAAAGACATTTGGACACCAGTTAAACCAGTTTAAAAACATTTGGACACCAGTTAAACCAGTTTAAAAACATTTGGACACCAGTTAAACCAGTTTAAAGAACATTTGGACACCAGTTAAACCAGTTTAAAAACATTTGGACACCAGTTAAACCAGTTTAAAGAACATTTGGACACCAGTTAAACCAGTTTAAAGACATTTGGACACCAGTTAAACCAGTTTAAAGAACATTTGGACACCAGTTAAACCAGTTTAAAGACATTTGGACACCAGTTAAACCAGTTTAAAAACATTTGGACACCAGTTAAACCAGTTTAAAAACATTTGGACACCAGTTAAACCAGTTTAAAGAACATTTGGACACCAGTTAAACCAGTTTAAAGACATTTGGACACCAGTTAAACCAGTTTAAAAACATTTGGACACCAGTTAAACCAGTTTAAAGACATTTGGACACCAGTTAAACCAGTTTAAAAACATTTGGACACCAGTTAAACCAGTTTAAAGACATTTGGACACCAGTTAAACCAGTTTAAAGAACATTTGGACACCAGTTAAACCAGTTTAAAGACATTTGGACACCAGTTAAACCAGTTTAAAAACATTTGGACACCAGTTAAACCAGTTTAAAGACATTTGGACACCAGTTAAACCAGTTTAAAGAACATTTGGACACCAGTTAAACCAGTTTAAAGACATTTGGACACCAGTTAAACCAGTTTAAAAACATTTGGACACCAGTTAAACCAGTTTAAAGACATTTGGACACCAGTTAAACCAGTTTAAAAACATTTGGACACCAGTTAAACCAGTTTAAAGAACATTTGGACACCAGTTAAACCAGTTTAAAACATTTGGACACCAGTTAAACCAGTTTAAAGAACATTTGGACACCAGTTAAACCAGTTTAAAGACATTTGGACACCAGTTAAACCAGTTTAAAAACATTTGGACACCAGTTAAACCAGTTTAAAAACATTTGGACACCAGTTAAACCAGTTTAAAGAACATTTGGACACCAGTTAAACCAGTTTAAAAACATTTGGACACCAGTTAAACCAGTTTAAAGAACATTTGGACACCAGTTAAACCAGTTTAAAAACATTTGGACACCAGTTAAACCAGTTTAAAAACATTTGGACACCAGTTAAACCAGTTTAAAGAACATTTGGACACCAGTTAAACCAGTTTAAAGACATTTGGACACCAGTTAAACCAGTTTAAAAACATTTGGACACCAGTTAAACCAGTTTAAAAACATTTGGACACCAGTTAAACCAGTTTAAAGAACATTTGGACACCAGTTAAACCAGTTTAAAAACATTTGGACACCAGTTAAACCAGTGCCACAGTCCAGTCTAGACGTGACAAATGCATGGACCAGTTTTAGATGTTTCTCATTTTTGTGATATGAAATCAGGAAACTTTTTTTAATTCAAACAGAAGTTCAGCACAGTGGCCCCGCCCTCTGGTGAGTGGTTCAGGTGAAATGACTCCGCCCCTCTCTTGCAGGTAAACTGGTGCTGTTGGCCTTGGTGGAGGAGACACACCTGTGTGACAGAAGCCTCAGGTATGCCTCCATCCTCCATTTAACATTCTCACTTTCAACTTCCTGTGATGCGTTTCCTGTCTCTTGTTCAGGTATAAACATCTGGTGGAGAAGGTGGCCACAGAGCACAAGGAGACGTACAGCAGGTCAGGCTTTATTTTGAAAAGCTGCAGACAGGAAGTGGAGAATGAGAGCTGATTGTGTGTCTGTGTGATGTTCAGGAGCTTCTACTTTGGCTTCATGAAAGGCAGCGACTACATCAACGGACTCATCATGGGGTGAGTCCACTTCCGTCTCCTTAAACCTCCTCACTTCCTGGTTCTGACCCGAAATCTTCTGCCACCAGGGAAGTCCTGGTGCCGTCATTCATCGTGGTTAATCTGTCCAATGATGGTTACTTCCTGCCGACAAGCTCCCTGGAGACAGAACACCACCTGCTGGACTTCCTGGAAGGGGTCCTGAATGGCAGTGTGGAGGTGAGCCAGACCAGAACCTCTTGAGGGACCAGGTCTTACTGAAGACCAGAACCTCTTGAGGGACCAGGTCTTACTGAAGACCAGAACCTCTTGAGGGACCAGGTCTTACTGAAGACCAGAACCTCTTGAGGGACCAGGTCTTACTGAAGACCAGAACCTCTTGAGGGACCAGGTCTTACTGAAGACCAGAAACTTGTGGATTCTAATTCTGAGTCTGATCTGCTCCTCAGAGTCTGGGAGGGAACGGTTTCAGTCAGCGCCTCAGACGAGCTGCGTACGAAACCAGAACCACGCTGATGGTACCTGTCCTCTCCGTCCTCCCTGTTTCTGTCCTCTCCGTCCTCCCTGTTGTCCTCTCTGTCCTCCCTGTTTCTGTCCTCTCTGTCCTCCCTGTTTCTGTCCGTCTCACCGGTTGTCCTCTCCGTCCTCCCTGTTTCTGTCCGTCTCACCGGTTGTCCTCTCTGTCCTCCCTGTTTCTGTCCGTCTCACCGGTTGTCCTCTCCGTCCTCCCTGTTTCTGTCCGTCTCACCGGTTGTCCTCTCCGTCCTCCCTGTTTCTGTCCGTCTCACCGGTTGTCCTCTCCGTCCTCCCTGTTTCTGTCCGTCTCACCGGTTGTCCTCTCCGTCCTCCCTGTTTCTGTCCGTCTCACCGGTTGTCCTCTCCGTCCTCCCTGTTTCTGTCCGTCTCACCGGTTGTCCTCTCCGTCCTCCCTGTTTCTGTCCGTCTCACCGGTTGTCCTCTCCGTCCTCCCTGTTTCTGTCCGTCTCACCGGTTGTCCTCTCCGTCCTCCCTGTTTCTGTCCGTCTCACCGGTTGTCCTCTCCGTCCTCCCTGTTTCTGTCCGTCTCACCGGTTGTCCTCTCCGTCCTCCCTGTTTCTGTCCGTCTCACCGGTTGTCCTCTCCGTCCTCCCTGTTTCTGTCCGTCTCACCGGTTGTCCTCTCCGTCCTCCCTGTTTCTGTCCGTCTCACCGGTTGTCCTCTCCGTCCTCCCTGTTTCTGTCCGTCTCACCGGTTGTCCTCTCCGTCCTCCCTGTTTCTGTCCGTCTCACCGGTTGTCCTCTCCGTCCTCCCTGTTTCTGTCCGTCTCACCGGTTGTCCTTTCTGTCCTCTTTGTTTCTGTCCATCTCACCGGTTGTCCTCTCTGTCCTCCCTGTTTCTGTCCGTCTCACCGGTTGTCCTTTCTGTCCTCTTTGTTTCTGTCCATCTCACCGGTTGTCCTCTTTGTCCACCCTGTTTCTGTCCGTCTCACCGGTTGTCCTCTCTGTCCTCCCTGTTCCTGTCCGTCTCACCGGTTGTCCTCTTTGTCCACCCTGTTTCTGTCCGTCTCACTGTTTGTCCTCCCTGTCCTCCCTGTTCCTGTCCGTCTCACCGGTTGTCCTCTTTGTCCACCCTGTTTCTGTCCGTCTCACCGTTTGTCCTCTCTGTCCTCCCTGTTTCTGTCCGTCTCACCGTTTGTCCTCTTTGTCCACCCTGTTTCTGTCCGTCTCACCGGTTGTCCTCTTTGTCCACCCTGTTTCTGTCCGTCTCACCGGTTGTCCTCTTTGTCCACCCTGTTTCTGTCCGTCTCACCGGTTGTCCTCTTTGTCCACCCTGTTTCTGTCCGTCTCACCGTTTGTCCTCTTTGTCCACCCTGTTTCTGTCCGTCTCACCGTTTGTCCTCTTTGTCCACCCTGTTTCTGTCCGTCTCACCGTTTGTCCTCTTTGTCCACCCTGTTTCTGTCCGTCTCACCGTTTGTCCTCTTTGTCCACCCTGTTTCTGTCCGTCTCACCGTTTGTCCTCTTTGTCCACCCTGTTTCTGTCCGTCTCACCGGTTGTCCTCTTTGTCCACCCTGTTTCTGTCCGTCTCACCGTTTGTCCTCTTTGTCCACCCTGTTTCTGTCCGTCTCACCGTTTGTCCTCTTTGTCCACCCTGTTTCTGTCCGTCTCACCGTTTGTCCTCTTTGTCCTCCCTGTTTCTGTCCGTCTCACCGTTTGTCCTCTTTGTCCACCCTGTTTCTGTCCGTCTCACCGGTTGTCCTCTTTGTCCACCCTGTTTCTGTCCGTCTCACCGGTTGTCCTCTTTGTCCACCCTGTTTCTGTCCGTCTCACCGTTTGTCCTCTTTGTCCACCCTGTTTCTGTCCGTCTCACCGTTTGTCCTCTTTGTCCTCCCTGTTTCTGTCCGTCTCACCGTTTGTCCTCTTTGTCCACCCTGTTTCTGTCCGTCTCACCGGTTGTCCTCTTTGTCCACCCTGTTTCTGTCCGTCTCACCGGTTGTCCTCTTTGTCCACCCTGTTTCTGTCCGTCTCACCGGTTGTCCTCTTTGTCCACCCTGTTTCTGTCCGTCTCACCGGTTGTCCTCTTTGTCCACCCTGTTTCTGTCCGTCTCACCGTTTGTCCTCTTTGTCCACCCTGTTTCTGTCCGTCTCACCGTTTGTCCTCTTTGTCCTCCCTGTTTCTGTCTGTCTCACCGTTTGTCCTCTTTGTCCACCCTGTTTCTGTCCGTCTCACCGGTTGTCCTCTTTGTCCACCCTGTTTCTGTCCGTCTCACCGGTTGTCCTCTTTGTCCACCCTGTTTCTGTCCGTCTCACCGTTTGTCCTCTTTGTCCACCCTGTTTCTGTCCGTCTCACCGTTTGTCCTCTTTGTCCTCCCTGTTTCTGTCCGTCTCACCGTTTGTCCTCTTTGTCCACCCTGTTTCTGTCCGTCTCACCGGTTGTCCTCTTTGTCCACCCTGTTTCTGTCCGTCTCACCGGTTGTCCTCTTTGTCCACCCTGTTTCTGTCCGTCTCACCGTTTGTCCTCTTTGTCCTCCCTGTTTCTGTCCGTCTCACCGTTTGTCCTCTTTGTCCACCCTGTTTCTGTCCGTCTCACCGTTTGTCCTCTTTGTCCACCCTGTTTCTGTCCGTCTCACCGGTTGTCCTCTTTGTCCACCCTGTTTCTGTCCGTCTCACCGGTTGTCCTCTTTGTCCACCCTGTTTCTGTCCGTCTCACCGGTTGTCCTCTTTGTCCACCCTGTTTCTGTCCGTCTCACCGGTTGTCCTCTTTGTCCACCCTGTTTCTGTCCGTCTCACCGGTTGTCCTCTCTGTCCTCCCTGTTTCTGTCCGTCTTACCGGTTGTCCTCTCTGTCCTCCCTCTTTTTGTCCGTCTCACCAGTTAATAATAATAATAATAATAAATTCAATTTATACCGCACTTTTCATTAATAAAAATCTCAAAGTGCTACAACAATAAAAACAAGTGATAAAATCAAATAAAATCAATAATGGTATTAACTAAGATTAAAAACAGAATCATGTGGAGGCAGAATAGTCTTGCTTAAAAAGAAAAGTCTTTAAACCGCTTTTAAAGTCAACCAGTGACTGTGGAGCTCTCAGGCAGTCAGGGAGGGAGTTCCATAGGCGGGGGGCAGCCACACAGAATGCCCTGTCTCCCATGGTCCTTAATTTGGTTCGTGGAATGTGAAGTAGATTACTGTTCTGTGATCGTAGAGACCGGGTGGATGAATATGGTGCAAGAATGTCCTTTAGATAGTCAGGTGAAGTTCCGTGTAAGCATTGATGTGTAATGAGAGCAGTTTTGTACTGAATTCTGTAGGTGACAGGAAGCCAATGGAGGTTATGGAGAATGGGCGTAATATGTTCAAATTTACGAACTCTCAACAAAATCCTTGCTGCACTGTTTTGAATATATTGAAGTTTCTGAAGGTATTTACCAGGGATTCCAATAAACAGGGAGTTGCAGTAGTCGAGCCTGGAGGAGACAAAAGCATGGACGAGCTTCTCAGCATCAGAAAAAGTTAGGGATGGGCGAAGTCTGGAGATGTTTCGAAGATGGAAGAAGCAAGTTTTAAACAGAAGCTTAATGTGATTTTCAAATGTAAGATGAGAGTCCATTTTTATTCCAAGATTAGTAACAGAGGTGGAGAGGGGGATGTCTTGTCCAGAAAAGGAAATTGTTGTTATAGTTGATGTTTGTACCTGGTGAGGGGTGCCAATCAGTATGGCCTCAGTCTTGGAGCAGTTTAATTGAAGAAAGTTCTGATTCATCCATGCCCTTATTTCCTCCAGGCAGTTGTCCTCTCTGTCCTCCCTGTTTCTGTCCGTCTCACCGGTTGTCCTCTCTGTCCTCCCTGTTTCTGTCCGTCTCACCGGTTGTCCTCTCCGTCCTCCCTGTTTCTGTCCGTCTCACCGGTTGTCCTCTCCGTCCTCCCTGTTTCTGTCCGTCTCACCGGTTGTCCTCTCCGTCCTCCCTGTTTCTGTCCGTCTCACCGGTTGTCCTCTCCGTCCTCCCTGTTTCTGTCCGTCTCACCGGTTGTCCTCTCCGTCCTCCCTGTTTCTGTCCGTCTCACCGGTTGTCCTCTCTGTCCTCCCTGTTTCTGTCCGTCTCACCGGTTGTCCTCTCCGTCCTCCCTGTTTCTGTCCGTCTCACCGGTTGTCCTCTCCGTCCTCCCTGTTTCTGTCCGTCTCACCGGTTGTCCTCTCCGTCCTCCCTGTTTCTGTCCGTCTCACCGGTTGTCCTCTCCGTCCTCCCTGTTTCTGTCCGTCTCACCGGTTGTCCTCTCCCTCCGTCCTGTTTCTGTCCGTCTCACCGGTTGTCCTCTCTGTCCTCCCTGTTTCTGTCCGTCTCACCGGTTGTCCTCTCCGTCCTCCCTGTTTCTGTCCGTCTCACCGGTTGTCCTCTCCGTCCTCCCTGTTTCTGTCCGTCTCACCGGTTGTCCTCTCCGTCCTCCCTGTTTCTGTCCGTCTCACCGGTTGTCCTCTCCGTCCTCCCTGTTTCTGTCCGTCTCACCGGTTGTCCTCTCCGTCCTCCCTGTTTCTGTCCGTCTCACCGGTTGTCCTCTCCGTCCTCCCTGTTTCTGTCCGTCTCACCGGTTGTCCTCTCCGTCCTCCCTGTTTCTGTCCGTCTCACCGGTTGTCCTCTCCGTCCTCCCTGTTTCTGTCCGTCTCACCGGTTGTCCTCTCCGTCCTCCCTGTTTCTGTCCGTCTCACCGGTTGTCCTCTCCGTCCTCCCTGTTTCTGTCCGTCTCACCGGTTGTCCTCTCCGTCCTCCCTGTTTCTGTCCGTCTCACCGGTTGTCCTCTCCGTCCTCCCTGTTTCTGTCCGTCTCACCGGTTGTCCTCTCCGTCCTCCCTGTTTCTGTCCGTCTCACCGGTTGTCCTCTCCGTCCTCCCTGTTTCTGTCCGTCTCACCGGTTGTCCTCTCCGTCCTCCCTGTTTCTGTCCGTCTCACCGGTTGTCCTCTCCGTCCTCCCTGTTTCTGTCCGTCTCACCGGTTGTCCTCTCCGTCCTCCCTGTTTCTGTCCGTCTCACCGGTTGTCCTCTCCGTCCTCCCTGTTTCTGTCCGTCTCACCGGTTGTCCTCTCCGTCCTCCCTGTTTCTGTCCGTCTCACCGGTTGTCCTCTCCGTCCTCCCTGTTTCTGTCCGTCTCACCGGTTGTCCTCTCCGTCCTCCCTGTTTCTGTCCGTCTCACCGGTTGTCCTCTCCGTCCTCCCTGTTTCTGTCCGTCTCACCGGTTGTCCTCTCCGTCCTCCCTGTTTCTGTCCGTCTCACCGGTTGTCCTCTCCGTCCTCCCTGTTTCTGTCCGTCTCACCGGTTGTCCTCTCCGTCCTCCCTGTTTCTGTCCGTCTCACCGGTTGTCCTCTCCGTCCACCCTGTTTCTGTCCGTCTCACCGGTTGTCCTCTCCGTCCACCCTGTTTCTGTCCGTCTCACCGGTTGTCCTCTCTGTCCACCCTGTTTCTGTCCGTCTCACCGGTTGTCCTCTCTGTCCACCCTGTTTCTGTCCGTCTCACTGGTTGTCCTCTCTGTCCACCCTGTATCTGTCCGTCTCACCGGTTGTCCTCTCTGTCCACCCAGCCCCTGTTCAGAGACGCTCCAGGACTCGGCTGCTTCCTGTTGGGCTTCCCGCTCTTCATCTGCACCATCTTCTGTTACCTCTGCATCAGAAAGCGTCCCACTCAGACCGACAACGAGGACACGTCACCACCGCGTCACAAAAAAACTACCGGCAAGAAGTGGGACTGACGTGGACCACGAGCCCAGTTTTTTTTTAGAACCTGAAGGAACCGGTGCTGCTGTGACCCCCGTGTATATGTAATAAATCAGGTGTTTGAGTTTCTTCAGGCATTGTTTGAATTCAAAAATAAAAACGTAAAACATTTATGATGGTTTGGTATCATCACCATGGTAACACACTTCAGAAACCCTAATGTCCTCTGTCCTCTGATTGGCCAAAACTGAGTCCTGGGCTGATTCACAAACGGTTTACACCGGATGGGAGCAGAGGTGTCTTGTCTGTGAATTAGACTAGCAAAGTTTGTTGAGAAACCTCTGTTGTTGGGCTGTGAGGTGTTTTTTGTCAATTTACATACAGTTGTTGTGTCTTCTGTCAGAGACTTCAAGGGAACTCCCTACTGTTAAGGTGTGATCTGTCAATTTACATGTATGTGTTACCTCAGCTTGCAATTTACATATGTTGGTGCGTGACTCCTGTTATAAATCCACGCGCACACAGTCTGGTTCATTGAATTGATAAAGCTCCTCGGATGAGAAGCGAAACGTCTTCTGTTGCAAATAAAGTCCAGTTGATCTTGTATTGAACGCCTTTTTGATTTATCATGTCCTGGACGACTGAGAATCTTCACCAGCAGGCAGCATAAGAAGAGCGCTCCTTCTTAAAGATTTTAATAAAACTCCTGCAACCTACACTAACTAATCACAGACTCTACTGCAAGAAAGCAAGCGCAGGACAGGATGGAAACAAGAGAAAAAAAGAAAAATGCTCCAGACATGTCTGACGGGGATGATGAACAGCAGCACAAGGATAGGGAAGGAATCAGTTTGGGTGTTCAAATGAACCTGGCGTCTCTTGAGGAAAATAGAATTTATTGAAAAGACACAGGTTAACAGATTAAGCAGACATTATGGCATTAATCAAGATCTGTGTGCACACGGACCAGGAGATTCATGAAAACAGACCTGTCGCGCTCGAAGCCGTCTCCAGAATGCCACATCACTTTGCCTTGGTATGTGATACCATAAAATGTTTTGGGCTTCTTCTGTTGTCTCATTGGCCAGCCTCCTGATAAGGATGGTTGCCTGAGCAACTGAGATTTATAGCAGGCCCAAGGTCTCTGCTGGTGACCTGCTTTAGATTTGTGTGTGTGTGTGCCTCTTTGTTTAAGTTTAAGAAGAGTTTAGATTCAAACGAGTCTAATTTGTACTGTTTACATTTATATTTATCCTGTGAACATTCTGTGTCATGCACTAAGTGTATTTCTGATGTGTGTGCTATAATATAAATGTACCTGTTCTTAGATTTGCCAATTTATGTCACTGCGTGCCCTTCCCCCAGGAATGTGTTAGATGGAGAGTTTGGCCTCCAAGAGCTGTTTCGTGACTCCAGGTCTGTTTCCTGTGTTCTAACTGCTCCGGTAAGATTAATACGTGCACACGTTTCACTATGTTGTCTAAGCACCTAAACATGATTGTATAAAACCTTTGTGATTACATGAAACACAGTTGTGAATGAGAACACTTGTAAAATAGGTTTAATCATAATAACGTATATAACTGTGTATTATCCTTCAATGCTAACACTAAAGACGGACCCGGAAAATCAGAAGGAAACAAAAAACCCAAAGTTAACCTCGAAATGATCCTTCGTGAAATACAAGAATTTAGACAAGAAAACAAACATCTAGATGTTTTAAGAGAGGACATTAACAAAACGAACCAACGAATTGAGGAAGCCGAAGAGCGCATTGTGGCTGCGGAAGTGAAGCTAGACACGGTCGAGCTAGCAGTGAGAAACATGCTAAAAACATTGATTCAAAACGAAGACAAGCTGGTTGACCAAGAAGCAAGAGCAAGGAGAAAGAATATACGGATTTTCAATGTACCGGAGAACATAGAACAAGGCAACTTGATGATTGAATATGTAGATAAACTCTTTTGAGAGAAACTGAGCCTTCCTGACTCCTACGAACTCAGCATAGAAAGGGCGCATAGAGCTCTAGCACCGAAACCAACGGAAGCAGCAAAGCCAAGATTGATCGTAGCACAATTCCTGCGGTACCGTACAAAGGAGGAAATACTGAGAAAAGCATGGGAGAAGGACATCTACGTTAACAACCAGAGGGTATACTTCGACCACCCTACCACAGTTCTAAATTGCCACAAAGAATACAACAAAGGAAAACGGGTGTTGAGGGAGAAGAAGATCCGTTTTCAGACTCCATACCCATGAGCTTCGTGTCTTCTACAAGGATGAAACACGCCTGTTCCAAACAGCACACGAGGCTACAAAGGACATGAATGATCAAGGCAGCCCAGGTGATCCCTCCACGTCAAGACCTGATGAAGCTGCTGGAAGGGGAACCGTGGCGCGTCGCCGGGAGAGAAAGGAGTGTCCAGCGAGAGCAGCCCACCAGAAAAACTGACGCTGTATCCAGACTGCAGGCCTTCAGAAGAATGAAAGAGCAGCGAAAACACCTTTGAGTTAATATATTCTCTGTTTCCCCACATTTCAGCAGTTATCAGGAGGACCAGGACCTTTAAAAGGCATGGACACATTCTAGGTTGCCATGGAGGGCCCTTCCTCTGTCACCATTGATTAAGGACTTCCCTCCAAGTTCTGACCCCAACCCAGGTCAGGTAAAGGACAATCTACCTTTACATTGGAACCCCAGGATTCATTTTCAGATATGTTCTGTATTTGTTCTTCACAGTTCTTGTGACATGTTAAGTTTACCCAGAGAGCTTAGTCGCAAAATGTTGTTAAAACTACTTATTGCTCAAGGAAATGTTATCTGAAAGGTTAAAAGTGGCATCCTTTAATGTTAATGGCATATTAAACCCAATTAAATGAACAAAGATACTGTATTGTCAAAAATGAAGAGGGAAAAGATAGACATAATATACCAACAAGAAACGCATATAATGTGCTTCTGACTTCCGCTCTTGGCAAAGCAAGTCGCATCTCTTTTTGCCCCCGCTTCTGCATTTGTCTCGTCTGTAACTCTTCAGTGCTCGCTCGAACCAATTTGGAATGGATTTATGTGCGTGGACTGTTTTCTGGGCTATTTCCTCTATCGATACCATCGATAAAAAAAAATTCCGCACAGCGCACCGGCCAGGGAGAGCCGGTGCGTCCCATCGACACGCGTGTGGTGAGCTACATTATGGACTTGAGGAGCAGGCTAATGTGTCTGACCGCTTTTCCTGTCGGGGACGTGGAATCTCTGTGGATTATTGGGATACTGGTGGCTGTCTGCCACTGAAGGCTGAGGAGGACCGCCGCCGGAGTGCTGGCGAGACTTCCTGCTCAGCGAAAATGCTTTGATCCAGGCTATGACCTTCCCAGCTGTTGTGCGAGCCGAACCGTACGGTGGGAGCAGGGGTGTCTGTGACCTGCGGTGTGTTTGGAACTCGTTTACAGCCGTCCGGCTTCAAACAGGGCACATACGGAAGGATCTTGTAGCTCTGAACCTCTCTTGATTTGGCGATTTGGACCCAGAAACAGCACCTGGACTTAAGACTGCAGTCACACTGTGGCCTGACTGAAAAATAAAGCAACTATCTAATCTGGTCTCTGAGCAACCTTGAATTTTGAAGGCTGTCTACAAATCTTCTCCTGGAGCTGGGAGCTGAAGTGCGCTGACCTACCTCCCCTCCCCCAGAGATCTCTGTGTGTGCGCTCGGATGGCGCCGAGCTGAGACAACTGCTGACTGTGCTTATCTGAATGTTACTCACAGACTTTTGATCTCTTTGCTTGTCATCATCAAACTGCAACATGTCGTGTCTCGTTGTGCTTATTGCTGGTAGAGTTTTTGGGACTTTATCATAGAGTGTCTTAAGACAAGGTGTGATAGATTCTTTTTTTGAATACCACAAATGATACCTAATTGTGTTTTCCCTTTTCCATATCTGATTGTGGTGGCGCGGTTTCAGACTGCTGCGACTTTCCGTGCGTACGTCCCTCTTCGGATGGTGCGTGCGCCAATTGCAGAACTTTGTACCTCGGTGCAAAAATTTTTCAATAAAGATATATTCTGATTCTGATTCTGATTCTAAATGAAGGAGCAACAAAAACTAACCAAATATAATAATAATAATAATAATCATTTTATTTAAAAGCGCCTTTCAAGACACCCAAGGACACTTGTTAAATAAATACAGTTCAAACATTATCAGTGACAAATTGAAATATAAAATACATAAAGATTATAAAATACAAAATAATAAAAATACATTTAGTAAAGTTAATGATAAGCTAGTCTAAAGCAGTGTTTTTCAACCTTTTTTGAGCCAAGGCACAGTGTTTTCATTGAAAAAATCCCGAGGCACACCACAAACCAAAATTGTAAACAAAGATACACTGTATCCGCCTATATTAAATATATAGTCATTCTTATCAAAGTGTCTTGAATAGGAATGAAATGAACACTAAATGTATTTTTTATCATGTTTTATATTTCTTATTTCAAATTGCACTTAACATGAAATTGAAGGCATGTTAACATGCCTTCAAATAAACCTGAACAGTGCCACAACAATGTGTTCTTAAAATTAAAGAGGATGAAATTGCACTTAACATGCCTTCAAATAAACCTGAACAGTGCCACAACAATGTGGTCTTAAAATTAAAGAGGATGAAATTGCACTTAACATGCCTTCAAATACACCTGAACAGTGCCACAACAATGTGTTCTTAAAATTAAAGAGGATGAAATTGCACTTAACATGCCTTCAAATACACCTGAACAGTGCCACAACAATGTGTTCTTAAAATTAAAGAGGATGAAATTGCACTTAACATGCCTTCAAATACACCTGAACAGTGCTACCTTTCTCTCTACATTTTACTCACTTGAAACCTGTGCCTGTTTGGATGAACACAAAGCTCACGTTCACAGTTTCTGCCTTCTTCTGATTTCCACTTGGGCCTTCATCTGGGTCAGAATTTTGTCCAGGGACCAGACCGGATTTAGTATTTTTTCTTTTGAAAAAGTTTTCCATCGCTGTTTGTTTGAGAAGATCCCCGTTGTTGGTTTGTTTTGCTCACTGTTCATGCGCTGCTACTTCTCTTGTTTTAATGTGCGACGCTATGCTCCATACTGCCACCTATCGCTCGGTAAGGAAATTACACCAGTTAATAAAAAATTCATAATTTACTAATTTTACACGGCACACCAGACGGTCTCTCGCGGCACACTGGTGTTCCGCGGCACACTGGTTGAAAAACACTGGTCTAAAGAGATGTGTTTTCAGGGCAGTCTTGAACAGAGAAAGGGAGGTGGTGTTTCGAAGGTCTGGCGGTAGAGCGTTCCAGAGGTGAGGGGCAGAGCAGGTGAAGGCCCTGCTCCCCATGGTGGAGAGGCGGGCAGAGGGTACATGGAGATGTAGTGAAGAGGAGGACCTGAGAGAGCGTGATGGGATGGAGATTTGTAGGAGGTCAGATAGATAAGGAGGGGCAAGGTTGTGGATAGATTTGAACGTGAGGAGTAGAATTTTGAAGATGATGCGTGATTTAACCGGGAGCCAGTGGAGCTGCTGCAGGACAGGAGTGATGTGGTTATAGTAGGAGGAGCCAGTGGAGCTGCTGCAGGACAGGAGTGATGTGGTTATAGTAGGAGGTTTGAGTGATGACACGGGCAGCTGAGTTCTGGACCATCTGTAACTTGTGGAGAGATTTGTTGGGGAGGCCGTAAGGGAGTTGCAGTAATCGATAAAATAATGGATAAAAATAAAATATGGATACACTAAATCATACTACTCCTCATACAAGGGAAAACATAAAAGAGGGGTCGCAATATTGATGTCAAAGTGATTTTTGAACATAGTTTTGAACTCAAAGATGAAGAGGGCCGATATATATTAATCAGAGGAAATATGAATGGAGAGACATATACTTTTCTGAACGTTTACGCCCTACCTGGAGTGATGTCTCGTTTTTTACTAAAATAATGGATCTGATTGTAAATAACTCGGAGGGAACACTTACCGGTAACTCAATCACCTGGAAAGATTTCTGTTGGAAAAGCTTGATCTGTTTCTTTATCACACACCTGCAGTCCTCCAGCTGGAGGGAATGTGGATCCATCCAGGCAGACCATGCTCATATATTCTGCTCATGTCCACGTGGAGAGAGAGTGACAGAGAGAGGGAGACAAAGAGAGAGAGAGAAAGAGAGCGAGAGAGAGAGAGATGGAGAGAGAGGGAGAGAGAGTCCCTGGCCCCAGTCACTACGAGCACCAGTGACCATAAAAGAAAGAAGCGTATAATGGATGGATGGATGCTGGATGGATGAATGGTGGATGGATGATTGATGCATGTGTATAATGATGGATGGATGCTGGATGGATAAATGGTGGATGGATGATGGATAAATGTGTAATAATGGATGGATGGATGCTGGATGGATGAATGGTGGATGGATGATTGATGCATGTGTATAATAATGGATGGATGCTGGATGGATAAATGGTGGATGGACGATTGATGCATGTGTATAATGATGGATGGATGCTGGATGGATAAATGGTGGATGGATGATGGATAAATGTGTAATAATGGATGGATGGATGCTGGATGGATGAATGGTGGATGGATGATGGATGCATGTGTATAATGATGGATGGATGCTGGATGGATAAATGGTGGATAGATGATGGATAAATGTGTAATAATGGATGGATGCTGGATGGATGAATGGTGGATGGATGCCGGATGAATGTGTATAATGGATGGATGGATGCTGGATGGATGAATGGTAGATGGATGATGGATGCATGTGTATAATGATGGATGGATGCTGGATGGATAAATGGTGGATGGATGATTGATGCATGTGTATAATGATGGATGGATGTTGGATGGATAAATGGTGGATGGATGATGGATAAATGTGTAATAATGGATGGATGCTGGATGGATGAATGGTGGATGGATGATGGATGCATGTGTATAATGATGGATGGATGCTGGATGGATAAATGGTGGATGGATGATGGATAAATGTGTAATAATGGATGGATGCTGGATGGATGAATGGTGGATGGATGCTGGATGCATGTGTATAATGATGGATGGATGCTGGATGGATAAATGGTGGATGGATGATGGATAAATGTGTAATAATGGATGGATGCTGGATGGATGAATGGTGGATGGATGGATGCCGGATGAATGTGTATAATGGATGGATGGATGCTGGATGAATGAATGGTGGATGGATGATGGATGCATGTGTATAATGATGGATGGATGCTGGATGGATAAATGGTGGATGGATGATGGATAAATGTGTAATAATGGATGGATGCTGGATGGATGAATGGTGGATGGATGCCGGATGAATGTGTATAATGGATGGATGGATGCTGGATGGATGAATGGTGGATGGATGATGGATGCATGTGTATAATGATGGATGGATGCTGGATGGATAAATGGTGGATGGATGATGGATAAATGTGTAATAATGGATGGATGCTGGATGGATGAATGGTGGATGGATGCCGGATGAATGTGTATAATGGATGGATGGATGCTGGATGGATAAATGGTGGATGGATGATGGATAAATGTGTAATAATGGATGGATGCTGGATGGATGAATGGTGGATGGATGGATGCCGGATGAATGTGTATAATGGATGGATGGATGCTGGATGAATGAATGGTGGATGGATGATGGATGCATGTGTATAATGATGGATGGATGCTGGATGGATAAATGGTGGATGGATGATGGATAAATGTGTAATAATGGATGGATGCTGGATGGATGAATGGTGGATGGATGGATGCCGGATGAATGTGTATAATGGATGGATGGATGCTGGATGAATGAATGGTGGATGGATGATGGATGCATGTGTATAATGATGGATGGATGCTGGATGGATAAATGGTGGATGGATGATGGATAAATGTGTAATAATGGATGGATGCTGGATGGATGAATGGTGGATGGATGCCGGATGAATGTGTATAATGGATGGATGGATGCTGGATGGATGAATGGTGGATGGATGATGGATGCATGTGTATAATGATGGATGGATGCTGGATGGATAAATGGTGGATGGATGATGGATAAATGTGTAATAATGGATGGATGCTGGATGGATGAATGGTGGATGGATGCCGGATGAATGTGTATAATGGATGGATGGATGCTGGATGGATGAATGGTGGATGGATGATGGATGCATGTGTATAATGATGGATGGATGCTGGATGGATAAATGGTGGATGGATGATGGATAAATGTGTAATAATGGATGGATGCTGGATGGATGAATGGTGGATGGATGCCGGATGAATGTGTATAATGGATGGATGGATGCTGGATGGATAAATGGTGGATGTGTAGTGGACCTACCCAGGGTCAAACTAAGGTTTTTGAACTGTTCCAGAGATGACCTTTACTGACCTCTCAGTAAAACAAGACATTTACCACAAAATCATTCCATTAGTTGTAATCTGAGAACATAGTCACCAAAAGAGACTATTTCTATCTTTGATTTTAGGCTGATGTGATCAAAAGAATAACTTTTGTCATTTTCATGATATATGTTATATGCTGTTATTCTTTAAATGTGAAACATCAATGTGTCATTTCTGCAAGTGAAAAGGTGTCAAAGTTCAGCTAAAATGTCAAACTGACTTACACTGAAATTGTTTTTGTCGAGTTTCAGCTAAAACTCTCATCTAGCGTCTGAAAGTCTCTCACTCAGATACTTTTCCTAAACAATTTCCTTCTCTGCGCTGAATTTCACCTTGAATAGTGATAACAAGTGGACCAATGAAAAAGAGACAAGCCTCACTCCTCTCTTTGATCCTTTTTTAAGTTCTAAGCTGTTGCTGGAACGTCAGAGTTTCTGGGAGCTTCAAAGACATGAAGACGTCCCAAAGAGCTGAATGAATGCCTGTCACCCGCCAAGGACAGTCATTCAGCTAAGGATTGTATAACATGCTGTTATGAATCCACTTCGAACGAGCGTAAGCTCAAAACTTTGTTTATTCCTTCCTGGAATAAGCTTATCTTGAAGTCAGAGGCCAAGAGCTGACATATTTTCTGATGACCAAGCGGAACCCAGGAGACGTTGGAAACGTAAACGAATGACCAGTTCAGACGAACTGGGCCTGAAGGACTGTGCATCTTACAGGCTGGTGCCATCTCTTTATCAGACTCGTCGTCGGAAGGTAAAGAGCTGTTTACAAACGTACCTGGATTTTAGAAGAAATCTGATGAGAAGTGTCACTTTGGTAACATGCTCACGATAATTTCCTTTAAACCATCTTCCTCCTATCCTTTTCCCTCTCAATCTAAGCTGGAAACTATTTAAGCTAAAGAGCCCTCAAACTAAATATGTTTAACATCTTGTATTTAGGTCTGTTGTGTTGTAATTCATGTGTGCTGACGTATTAAATTGAAAGAAAGTGAAATCATGCCAATCAAGTGTAATGGTGTTAATTTAGTTGATTCATTTTAAATAAATGATAGTGTCTCTTTGACATATCAAGCTAAGTTAACGTGTCCATTGTCACTCTATGGCTTCTGTTTTATTTATCCATCATAAAGATCACAGAAATATTGGGTAAACTGAAAAAGAAAAGAATCCGTGAAATTACTATTCAATCTGAATAAGTAAATTAATTAAGGATAAAGAGGTCAGCTTAATGCTCTTGATGCAAGATGGCGCCACGCCCTGGCATTTTGGTGCGCTTTGTTTTATCTGTTTTTGTGCGTTATTCCTGTGTCTTCGTACTCCTACACCCGTGAGGAGCTTCTAAACATCAGAACAATAATCCATGAGGATATTACACCAGTTTTTTTGGTGCCTGCAACAGAAGCAGTGCACTTTTTGGCCAAAACAGTGAGACGTCGTCGAAGAGGAAAGCGAGCAGGCGCTCTCGTGAGACTCCGGAAGCGGGGCAGCCGCACGCCTCTACCTGGAATATTCCTCTCAAATGTCCGCTCACTTCCCAACAAAATGGACGAGATAGCGCTGCTGATGAGAAGGAACAGTGACTTTTCCTCCTCCTGTGTGCTGTGTTTCACGGAGACGTGGCTGAACACACACACCCCCGACGCCGCGCTCCAGCTGGCTGGCTTCCAGCTGCTGCGCGCGGACAGAGAGCGCTCACTCTCAGGTAAAACGAAAGGCGGAGGAGTCTGCTTCTACATAAACAATGCCTGGTGTTCTGATGTGACAGTGATCTCTGAGCATTGCTCTCCTTCCCTGGAATATCTGATCATTAACTGCAAACCGTTCTACTCTCCACGTGAGTTTTCCTCATTCATTCTGGCCGCTGTTTACATCCCACCGAGCGCTGATGTGCGTGAGGCTGAGAGAGCTCTTGCAGATCAGATAACGAGCATGGAGCAGTCTTTCCCTGACTCCCTAGTTATAGTCCTTGGGGATTTTAACAAAGGAAATATGAGAAATGAACTGCCAAAGTACAAACAGTTTGTCACATGCCCAACCAGAGAGGGGAGCACACTGGATCACTGTTACACCACAGCGAGGGGAGCTTATCGTGCAGTCCCGCGTGCAGCCCTGGGGCTGTCTGATCACGTGATGGTCCATCTGATTCCCGCATATAAACAAAGACTGAAACTTTCAAAACCTGCAGTGAGAACATCAAAGAAGTGGAGCAGTGAAGCGGAGGAGGAGCTGCGTGCATGTTTTGAAACCACGGACTGGGATATGTTCAAGGACTCCACAGAGAGTTTAGATGAGTACACGGACACTGTGACGTCATATATACATTTCTGTGAAGATAGCATCATTCCATCACGAACCAGAGTCATTTTTAATAATGATAAACCCTGGTTCACACCCAAACTCAGACGGCTCCGTCAGCAGAAGGAGGCTGCTTTCAGGGAGGGAGATAAAGAGGGCTACAGACATGCAAAGTATGGATTTAGCAGGGAGGTGTCAAAGGCTAAAACTAGGTACAACAAACGCCTGGAAGAGCAATTCTCTGCAAATGACTCTGCCACAGTTTGGAGGGGCTTGAAAGAGATCACAAATTATAAGCCCAGATCGCCTCACTCCACAGATGACATCAAACTGGCTAACGACCTCAACAACTTCTATTCACGCTTTGAAACAAAGGACTCACATTCCTCTACCCCCCACACCACTCAGTGTTTAACCACCTTGGAGAGCCCCCCACCCCCTGCTTTCACAGCTACAGAGGGGGAGGTGAACAGGCTATTCAAAGGGTTGAACACACACAAATCTGCAGGCCCTGATCAGGTGACTCCCTCCACCCTGAGGAAGTGTGCTAATGAGTTAGCACCTGTATTTACAGGAATCTTCAACTCTTCCCTGGAGTCATGTCATGTCCCAGCCTGTTTCAAGTCCTCCATCATCGTCCCTGTCCCCAAGAAGCCACGCATCACAGGACTGAACGACTACAGACCTGTGGCTCTCACATCTGTAGTCATGAAAACCTTTGAACGTCTGGTTTTATCCCACCTCAAGTCTATCAGCAATCCCCTCCTGGACCCTCTGCAGTTCGCCTACAGAGCTAACAGGTCTGTAGATGACGCCATAAACCTGGCCCTCCACTCCATCCTGCAGCATCTGGACTCCCCAGGAACCTATGCTAGGATCCTGTTTGTGGACTTCAGCTCTGCATTCAACACCATCCTTCCTGCTTTGCTCCAAGACAAGCTCTCTCTGCTCGGTGTACCTGACGCCACCTGCAGGTGGATCACTGACTTCCTGACAGACCGGAGTCAGCGCGTGCGGCTGGGGAAAGCTGTCTCGGACACTCAGACCATAAGCACAGGTTCACCACAAGGATGTGTTCTTTCCCCTCTGCTCTTCTCCCTGTACACCAACTGCTGCACCTCCAGCCATGACTCCGTAAAACTTATTAAGTTTGCGGACGACACCACCCTCATCGGGCTCATCTCGGATGATGATGAGTCTGCGTACAGGAGAGAGGTGGGTCGGCTGGTGACCTGGTGCAGCAACAACAACCTGGAG
>JBBPBX010019982.1:26334-43875 GCA_038048925.1 Garcialebias charrua | reverse complement strand
CATATCCAGCAATCCTGTGCGAGGGGCGGGGTACACCCTGGACAAGTTGCAAATCCAACTAAAATCATCACTGAAAAGCTGTTTAGATACAAACCTAATCTGTGACAAGAACGTTTGGGTTGAAAACAGCACCTTGGGTTTTGTTGTGTTGCAGTTTGTCCTTTAAACGACATCGTTCCTCTTTATAATCTGCATCTGTTGTTTCCAGAAACTCGGACATTTCTTCAGCAGCCACTTCCTCTCGTTGTTCAGCCTGATGTCTCCTCATCTCTGTTAGACAAAGATTCCTTTAAATAATAGTTTCAAAACGGGTACAGACAAATTGAAATCAAGAAAATGAAACGTTACAGAAAATTAAATCGTAGTCTACAAGTACAGCACAATAACTCACATTTCTAACCTTCGTCAGCGTAAGAGAAGTACTTCCGGACACTCTTCTTCTGGTGTGTTTTTAGCTGTGCAGTGGTATTATTTTCTTAGCAGCGACACCATCTGTTTAAGAGAAGAACTGCAGTGAGTGCAGCACGTCTGAAGGACAGAAAACTTCAGCACGTCTGAAGGACAGAAAACTTATCTGTCTGCGGAAAAAGTAGAAAGTAGAAGAGATACTGTATCCACAATATTCCTGAAGGTGGCACTGTATTTGCGATTATGGGACTTACTTCCGTTTTGACCCCGGAAGTAGAATTTCTGCATTGGCTCCTCGTTGTTTACTTGTTTATCTGTGCGCATCGTAGAAGTTCTGTTAAAGTTCTGTTTTCTGTTATTTTGAGCTAAAATTGTCATGAAGATGTCTTGTGGAGCTCTGGTACCTGTTGCGCTGTTCGTGGCTGTAAGAATAATCAGACGAAGCTGAATTAGTGGCTGCAACTAGTGTGTGTTGAACATGCTCCGAAAACAAAAACCTGCATCCTTCTTTGTGGCTGGGCTACGAGAAACCACCTGAAAAAAGACTCTGTATCCTCCAGAGGAACGAGAACACCAGGTATGATTTAAGAGACAGCTTTTAGTTTAATGATTTTATGTAGTCAGTGATTAAATGATACTAATATTTTCGTGCATAACTGGCAAATAAACACACGCACCTATATACTGTATGTATGCTGTCTGTGTATATTTATTTATACTGTATATATAATATAGGTGTCTGTTGTGTTTATTTATATATATATATATAATATAGGTGTGTGTGTGTGTGTGCGTGGGTTTCTTTTATATATAATCTAGGTGTGTTTGTGTGTGTTCATAAATGAACCCTAATGTTTGTATACTGTACTTTTCTTTTCCTCCTTTCTGTTATATTTCTGCATAAGGTGAGTTCCAGGGATGGTGGATGATGCTCCAGTTGGTCCAGGGATGGATGGATGAAGCTCCAGTTGGTCCAGGGATGGATGACACTCCAGTTGGTCCAGGGATGGATGAAGCTCCAGTTGGTCCAGGAGATGGATGAAGCTCCAGTTGGTCCAGGAGATGGATGACGCTCCAGTTGGTCCAGGAGATGGATGACGCTCCAGTTGGTCCAGAAGTTTGTGTGCAGTTATGTACCACAGCAACAAATGAGTGAAAATATAATTTCTATAAATAAATCTGCGTTTGAAGTGCATTTGGTGTTGCTGTGTTTCACCTTCTTTATTTCAATAAGATACATTGTTTAATGTCTAATGAGAAGTTCTACTGCAAATAAAAACACTAGATGTGATTGTTTTTTTGGCAACTTACCAGTTTAGTTTTTTATTGACAAGTACAAAACTTAAAAACATGCATGTTGCTGTGGTTCCTCCTCCAGGAGGAGATTGATAAGAATAAAAGCTATAATTATAAATTTTAGGCTGATTGTTAACTCTAAATTGACTCTGGGTGTGAGTGAGACAGGTCCCTCTTGTAAATGAGTCCCCGTGGCTCAACGAGGCAAGCCTGTAGAAATAAAGGTTGAATGAATGAATGAATGAATGAATAAACTAAAAACATTTGAAACTGAATACAATATGAGAACTGTGGGTGATTTGATGTCTTTTAATGAAAATGATTGGCTGCAGAATAAATACCAGAATAAATACCAGGTCAAATACACTCTTCAACAAGAAATGATGGGCAGTTTCTGATTTTAAACAAACTGGAACAGATTCCTAATCATGTGGGACCACTGGACGACCACTGGACACACTGGACGACCACTGGACGACCACTGGACGACTGGAGCAAGCAGCAAACCCCTCCGGAATCCAAGACGATGGAACTTGGCCCTTCACTCGTCTGTACCTTAAAAAAAGAATAAAACTGTCATGTTTGCATCACAAAGTCTAAAATAAGACCAAGTTTGCTACTCAAAGTAGAAAGAATAAATACAGTTGCTCCTACATGTGACTTGTGTGCAGGCCTTCCTGAAAATATAAATATTTCAATAGAACAAATGTAGTAATAACCAAAAGATGAGCTTGTGTTATGGAATATTTTCTGTACAAACAGCATCCCACTGCTTTATTCACATGAGAGTAACAGGGACCTACAATCAAAACAGTACTACAGTACAGTATGTATGTGCAGTATGTATGTATATACTCTGTATATATAGTGTGCATACAGTATACACATACACACAGCATATGTAAATGTATTACACACACATGTAGTTATATTATTTATCCACAGATTTGTTTAGTACATTTATGTACATTTATGTAGAATATTTTGTTTACCGGAGAAAACGTGATCTGAACACGACGTCTTCGGGAGCAGATCAGGCAGAGGAGGTGCAGCTGTCAGCTCCTCCGATGGAGATAAATCCTTCACGTTTACTTATTTTTGGGATGAAGTGAAAACTGCACTTTGAACAAACGTCTACCCGACAGCAACACCCACTAACCCAACACGAAGTAACCGTTGCAATTAATTAGAAATAAACAAAACAAAAAAACAAAAGTGAAAAATACAGCCAGTAGACTGGGCTTTAACTGCTGCTCTCACTTCAGGCGGAAATCGTTCCCATAATTCGCGCAAGGCATCATGGGGCGTAGGAATATTGTGGATAGTTATAGTATATATATTTTTTGAAACCTCATCACTGTCGTGTTATTAAATTATACATGTGAGTTCGGCTGCTAGCTTAACGTGGCTTTATTCTTCAACACCATGAAACGAAACTCAACACGTTCATGTCCCTGACTGATGACGTCACACTCGTGCGTCCCTGTATTAAATATACAGTTACACCACATCTCCCCTTTCTAGAATCAATGGGTAGACTGCCATTGATCCTGCAGAACCTTAAGGGATTATTCTGCCCCTGTGGCTGGAAGGTCTGCTCCTATCTTTACCTCAAACCATGCTCACACACACAACAGACACACATCAACTACTCTTAGCTTAGAACACTAAATTTTCAACAGAATGTCAGAAAATAAAGTCTGTGCTGTCTGTACTAACTCTAAACTCTGAGGCATGCACATTTACATTTAAACAATGCAAAAAAAACAATAATGAACACAGCATATTCATTTAAAGTAACAAACACTTTCTTTTCTTTTTTTACTTTGAGTCCTGCACAATCTGCAAAATTTACAAGTCTAATCTGGTTGGTTTTACCACTGCTCTCCCAGACCTGGTTCTGAAAGGAGTGGATGGTGTCTCTGGAACCTTCAGATGTGGTGATGCTGCAGGTGGTGCTGCAGCAGGTTGTTTTGGACTCCCCGGATCATGTTCAGCTGCACCGCAGGTGCTCTGCTCCGGCAAAGGCTGCATGGCCACAAGATGACGCCGGTTTCTCCTTATAATCCCGTGGGATCCCTCCACCAGATATGAGCGGGGTGTAGTGTGGCTTCCAATGACAGTACCAGCTGTCTTTTGGTCTGTAACCCACACATTCTGTCCAGCTGCCAGTCTGTTAAGATCCTGTGCCCGGTGTCGCTGATCATAACGTCGAGCATCTTTTCTCCTTCTCTCCTCTTCCTTCTGTGAAACAGCATGTGCCCGGTGTCGCTGATCATAACGTCGAGCATCTTTTCTCCTTCTCTCCTCTTCCTTCTGTGAAACAGCATGTCCATCAGGAAGAGCAGGATTTAACAATGAGAATGGTGTTGTCATCAGGGGCTCCCTGTGGTTCTGTCTCTCCTGGCAGCATGCCCTGCAGTTAAGAACCCGGTCGTTCAGCTGCTGGCTGAGGCCTGGCCACCACACGGACTGCCGTGCCCGCTCCCGGCACTTGACCACACCTTGATGTCCTTCGTGCAGTTTTGCAAGAACATCATTTCTCATTGTAGAGGGAATAATGAGTCTCTGTCCCTTTAGCAGTAGGCCATCTTGAACTGTAATGAAGGATCTTTCAGCCCAGTATGACTTTAGTGCTGGTTCTTTATTGATGCTTGTGGGCCAGCCTTCTTCGCACAGCTGCATCACGCGCGCACACACACTGTCTCTCTGCAGCTGCTCCTTCAGTTCTTCCAAATAGGCAGTACTCGCAGGTAGATTGCTCATTACCATATCTATGTAGATGTTTGTGTCCTCAAACAGCTCTTTTTCTGTGAGTGTTTCACCTCTTTCAACCGATGCTCGTGTCAGCGTATCTGTTGTCCACAGACATTTCCCTGCCACATGTGTTATCGGTTCATCTGTGGGTGTTTCATCTCTTTCAACCGGTGCTTGTGACAGCGTATCTGCTGTCCACAGACATTTACCTGCCACATGTGTTATCGGTTCCACCCCTGGTTTTAGCTCTATGGCACATGGCTGGTGCACCTCTCCAAGTCCACTGCATAGTTCTGGGTAGGCCTGTTCTAGTGACTCTATGTCAACACTGTCTAGGCGTGCAACTAGCCCCAGCCTACAGCTCACAGATCTTCCCAACAATGCAGTGTGCAGGTGGCGAACAATGTACACCTCCTCCATCTCTTCTTTCCCACCTCTCTGTAGCAGCAGCCTGGCAACGCCCACAACATCAAGTGGACTCCTACCTGGCCCCAAAAGTGGTTTAGCAGCTTTTTGGAGCATGGGTGGACTGTCTTTAAATATGTTCTGAAACACGACGTGCGGCAGAACAGTGACATCGGCACCTGTGTCGATTTTAAATGTCACACTTTCGTCGAGAATGTTAATTTTCACCAACCAAGGATCACCATCTGTTGTGATGCTGCCAAGGAAAATGGCGTCTTCATCCTCTTCTTCCACCTCATGTACTGACTTGGGTGTCCTGCACACACGGCTATAATGCCCTTTTCTGCCACACATGTGACATTTGCTTTCATTTGCAGGACAGTCACGTTTAGGATGTGATGGAGATTTGCCACATTTCAAACACTGTGACTGTGAAGCTTTTCCCTTGTTGTTTTGCTCTTTGACATGCTGAGGTGGTTTATTTTTAGCAAACTTGCCATTTTTATACTCTCTGACTCTGTCCACAAACTTATCATCACTAGCTTGTGCTTTGGAGTGTCCTTGCAGCGAAGCTTGCTGTTTTTTCACTTCCTCGCTTTGACGTGCCATCCTCACTGCTTTATCTAACGTAAGTTCTGCGTCCAGCTGCATGCGTTCAGAGAGCCCTTTGTCCAATAGTCCAACAACAAGTCTGTCTCTGATTAGCTCATCGTGTAACACCCCATAGTTACAGTGTTCAGCTAACGCAAATAGCACAGTCACAAACGAATCCACCGACTCCCCCTCTTTTTGTCTCCGCATGTTGAACTTAGCACGCTCATATATTACGTTTTTCTTTACAATGAAGAATCTTTGCAAGCTGTCACGTACCCCCTTGTAGGTGTTTCTATCTGCAGCCGTCAGTGTTAGCCCACGCAAGATGTCGTCCGCCTCGTCACCCATGCAGTAGATCAGCGTGTTTATCTGATTCTCTTCTGAGCTTGCATTTAGGTTACTTGCCAGGCGAAATCTTTCAAATCTTCTGATCCATTTGTCCCACTCTTGCGGTTTTGCAAAGTCGAAGGACTCCGGCGGCTGGATGTTGAACGTAGCACATGGTCCTGGGCCCGCTGCACCTCTTTGCAGCGCCGCTGCTGTCGGCTGCCCCGTCCCGCTGCTCGTGTTTTCTCCGTCGCTCATTTCGTCCTCTTTTTTGTCTTGCAGGCGTACAAACTGACAGGCTTCACTCCACGTAGCTACAGGACTTCTGACACCATGTCGTGTTATTAAATTATACACGTGAGTTCGGCTGCTAGCTTAACGTGGCTTTATTCTTCAACACCATGAAACGAAACTCAACACGTTCATGTCCCTGACTGATGACGTCACACTCGTGCGTCCCTGTATTAAATACATAGTTCCCAGACACGCCCCCAGTATTGCACAATACCTGGTTTTCACCATATCTAAAGGCAGAAAGGCAAGATGAAAGGCAAGATGAAAGGCAAGATAGCGAACAAGCAGACGCGAACAACCAGAGCAAAAACACGAGCTACCACAGCTTCACCATGGAACAAGAGCAAAATGGTCGGAGTTAAATGATTTTGAGAGTCCAAACTGAACACGGACCAGAACCAGCACCTTTGAGTGTTACCGTGTTGGAGGTTAGCATAGTTAGCACTGGAGCGGAGAGTCCCTCCAGCTCAGACACGAACAACCAGAGCAAATTATACGACAAAAACACGAGCTAATACACCTTCACCAAGGAACAAGAGAAAATGGCAGTGGTCGGAGTTAAATGATTTTGAGATAGAAATCATGGCAGACGAATCGGACAACTAGTCACAAGTTACTCTGATATCATTAATTATTTAATTACTACGAGGAGCGCACAACGAGGAGCTTCACAGATTTAAATCCAAAAAAGATGTGAAAACTGTCTCATTCATATCTAACCAGCTAAATAAACGTTGAACTAAAATAACACACAGCCAGCACAAACACGGACCAGAACCAGCCCTTTCAGTCTTACCGTGTTGGAAGTTAGCATGTTGTTAGCCATGTCGTTAGCACACTGGAGCCGAGGGGCCGTCGAGCTCAGGTCAGACTGCGTGGATCCGTGACATCCATCACGGCCGCGGGGTCACGTCCCATGGGACCGACGCGTCGCCCGCACGACTTGGCTCCCGTACTCCTTCTCCAACTGGGACGGTTTCACCCGCCGGTCCTAGTGGACCGTGAGGCCATTGTCGCGTTAGCGAGATGCTAAGCTAACAGCATGCAAGACGGTGTCGCTAAATAATGAAAAAAAAAAAAACAGCTCTAACACACAGACAGTTGTACTCTAACATTGTTCTGACATAGTTTCACAAAATGATTTATGTAGAATATTTTGTTTACCGGCCAAAAGCACGACGTCTTCCAGAGCAGATCCAAGCCAGACTCAGAGACAGGAGGAGCTGCAGTCCAGCTTCTCCGATGAGATAAATCCTTCACGTTACTTTTTTTTTTGATTAACTGAAACCTACGCGTTGCCCAAACGTCTACCCGACTGGGACAACCACTCACACAACACGAAGTAACCATTGCAATTAATTAGAAATTAACACACAAAAAAAACGTGAAAAATGGACATCCATTAAACCGCGCTGTCCCCTGTTCTGACTTTCAAAATGAGGGTCCACCCGGAAGTAAGACGGATGTGACGTCACATGGGAACTATGTATATACAGTTACACCACAATCACCTTGTAGGTTCTTTTTTATTGAGGTTGGGAAATAATAGTTTGGTGCATTACCGCCATCAACTGGTGTGGAGTGTGTGGTTTATCATGTGCATTTTTTTTATTTTTTTTTTGAACATTTTAGAACATACAGAACAAAAGGCACACAAATAACAAATGACAAACTCAAAATTACAATGATATATANTTTATTGAACATTTTAGAACATACAGAACAAAAACACATAACAAATGACAATCTCAAAATTACAATGATATATATAAACATGTACAAATATCTACTAACATACCTCCTAATGTAAACATTCTTAAATTAACATATCGACCATCATAACCGTAAATTTGGGTAATAGACTTATTTGAAAGATTGCAAATAATACAGTCCAAGTAAAATAAACAATAACATAACTATTTATCTAACATTCTACATAATTACTTAAAATAATTTGTCAGAGGGCTATATAATCTGAGCGAGGTGATCAAAGAGCTTTTTTGCTTGTGGTTTTTTAGCACAGTTTAAAGAAAGTTTTAACAACTGGAGTTCTTGTTTGAATACAGACCATAATGGTTTAGACTTGCCATATCTGCATTTATGTATATAGAATTTTAATATTATGATAATGTTATTAACAAAGTATTCATCTTTTTTATTCTCAGATACATATCCATATAAGATATTCTGAACGGAGAAGGAGTCTATGTTCATGGACTTGATGGTCAGGAGATCGTGAAGGGATTTCCATAATGTGTTCACAGAATGACAGAAATAAAATAAATGTTCTGTTGTTTCAGGTTCGTTACATATATTCATTCACTCATTCAACCTTTATTTAGTCAGGTAAATCTTATTGAACCTCATGGGCTCATTTACGAAAGCGACCTGCTAAAACTAAAGAAAGATGAACAGCAATGGTAGAATTTCCTTAAACAATAAACAATAGAAAACAAAAAAAGAGAAAAAACAAAAGAAAGAAATACTTTTTTTTTTTTAACAAAGTATCAAAAAACGAGCAAAACATAAGGTAGACGTATAAAATCAAAGACAGGAACAAATCTGCATTGGTTTTTGCCAGGATTCCAACAGATTCTGAAAACCATTTAGAGAAGTCAAGGTCGAGAGCTTCAGATCTTTTTGTAAGATATTCCATGAAGCAGGAGCAGAGTAGGAGAAGGCCCTTTTTCCAAGTTCAGTCCTCACTGACGGAACACTGCAGGTAATCATGTCCTGAGAGCGCACACTGTAGCTGCACTCACGCAAAGACATGTAGGAGGAGATGTATGAGGGCAGCAGACCAAGAAGTGATTTAAAGATGAAAATGTACCAGTGGAAGAGTCTGCGTGAGGTTAATGATGTCCAGTTAACCAGTGAATACAGGGTGCAGTGGTGGGTACGATAATCACAACCAGTTATGAATCTTAGTGCACCATGATAGACAACATCCAACATCCGCAGGGTGCTTGTAGGAGCATTCATGTAGAGAATGTCACCGTAATCAATGGAGGGAAGGAAAGTCACAGATACAAGGCGTTTCCTAACATTCAGTGTTAGACATGATCTGTTTCTGAAAAAGAAACCCAGTTTAACTTTCAGTTTCTTCACTAGGTTTTCCACGTGGAGTTTAAAAGAGAGATGTGAATCGATCAGGATACCCAGATATTTATAGGAATCAACAAACTCAATAGGGACACCATTTGAAGATAAAATCAGAGGAGGATCTGCTGGAACCGCCTTCCTATTTGAAAAAAACATCCCTTTTGTTTTATCAGCATTTAGGACAAGTTTGAGACGGAACAAATCTGACTGGATGATGTCAAAAGCGGATTGCAGTAACTGGAAAGCCTTAGCTACTGTTTTAGCTCGGCAGTAAACAACTGTATCATCAGCATAGAAATGTAAGGATGCATCAGGGATGCAGTGACCTACATTAGCTATGTAGATTGTAAAGAGAGTTGGTCCTAAAACTGAGCCTTGTGGTACACCATTTTTAACTGTTAAATAGCTGGAAGAAGTACCGTTATGTTGAACACATTGCCTCCGATTGGAAAGATAGTTAGAAAACCAACCGATGGTGTGATCAGAGAAACCGATTTCTGAGAGCTTATGACACAGGATGTTATGATCCACAGTGTCAAAAGCTTTAGACAGGTCTAAGAAAAGTGCAGCACAATAGTCCTTAGCATCCAATGCTTCAACAACATCATTCAGAACCTTCAGAGAAGCAGTTGTTGTGCTGTGTTTTTTCCTGAAACCAGATTGATGAGAGGTAAGATGTTAAATGAGTCCAGATAATTTTTGATCTGAGAGTTTATCAGTTTTTCTTGAACCTTGGCTAAGATGCAGAGTTTAGAGATCGGTCGATAATTGTTCAGTGAGGTGGGGTCACCTCCCTTCAGCAAAGGAAGAACAAAGGCTGTTTTCCAAGCATCCGGAATGGTGTTTTGGCTTATGGATAGATTAAAGATGTGGGTCACAGGGACTGTGATGATATGAGCAGCCAGCCTTAAGAAATAAGGTGGAAGTTCATCTGGACCTGCAGATTTTTTAGGATCAAGATCATTTAACAGTTTATTTACCTCACTGACTGAGAACGGAGAAAAAGAGAAGGTGTGATTAACAGATGGTTGACTTGTAGGAGGGATTTGATTTGTAGAAGTTTGATTATTAGATAAAGTGGCTGATTTTCCATTTGTAACTGTGTCAAATAATGAACTAGAAGCAACAAAATGTTTATTGAAACAGTTCAGGATCTCGTGCTTATTTGACACAGGAACAGAGTCAACAAGAAATTGTGATGGGAGGTCAGATGATTGGGGGGTGCCTGAGAGAGATTTAATGGTTTTCCAGAATTTTTTAGGATCGTTTAGATTTTTGGAGGTCTGAGATAAGAAGTAGTTACGTTTTGCGGCTTTGATGGCAGATGTGCATTTATTCCTTAGCTGCCGAAATTTCAACCAGTCAGTGTCTGAGTGTGATTTTCTTGCTGCGGCCCAAAGATGATCTCTCCAGTGCAGGAGATCAGCTAGTTCAGGAGTAAACCAGGGGCTGTCACGGCCCTTTATCCTGAACTGCCGGAAAGGAGCGTGTTTGTTTACAAAGTAAATGAAACTATCATGAAAATAGTTCCAAGCGGTGTTCACGTCATTGATTTGTAGGATACGTTGCCAGTCAAAGTGGGATAGATCCCAAAGGAATGACTGTTCACTGAAACGTTTCAAATCCCTTTTTTGGATTATTCTGGGCTTAGCAGGTGGAAGTTTAGTAGATCTAAGAGCTGCTATTACGGAATGATCACTCAAAACGTTAGCAAATACACCTATACCAGGAAATTTGTGAGGTGCATTTGTGAAAAACAGATCTAAGGTGGAAGATTTTTCGGGACATTTTATGTTTGGTCTGGTGGGAGAATCGATAAGTTGTGTTAGATTGAGAGATAGTGATTGAGAGATAATGATGACTGACACTCCACATCAGCTCCAGTCATCTCTCATAACTTCCATAACCTTCTCTGGTCAGGACTCTCCATTATTGTCACCAACATCAGTGCCCGGGCGGTTTGATCCTCACTTTTCCTTTGACTCCCATGTTAAACCCTGTGTAAAATCTCATTTTTTCATCTGAAAATCATTGCAAGTCTCAGATCATCACTATCTCAGTCTGATACTGAATAACTTCTCCTTGTCTTTGTGTTTTTAAGGCTGGTAATTTATTTTTTATTTTTTTTAATGTCTAATAAAAACTTTCTAAAGTTCCAGTTTATCCTGACTCATGACAACAACAAAAAAAGAACATGAGCACATCACACCAGTCCTGTATTCTCTCTCGTTGGCTACCTGGCTCTGCTAGAATCCAGGACAAGATTTGTCTTCGGACACACATTTACATACATGACAATGCCACCCTCTGCCTCAAGGAGCTGCTCATTTCACACATAAAAACTTATCTCTGATCCAACAACTCATCCCATCTTCAAATTCCCAGAACTAATCTCACCAACATGGGGGGCCGAGCCTTTTGCTCTGCTGCCCATTATGGAATTCTCTTCCAAACCACCTGAGAGAACTGAAAACAACAGAATCCTTTAAAAAAGGATTAAAAACATTTTTGTTCTTTTGTTTTTATGGCCCTAAGTGAAAACATAGTAATAACATTATTATTATTATTATTATTATTATTATTATTATTATTATTATTATTATTATTATTATTATATTAGTGCTCTGAATTGCTGCAGTAGAACAAAAAAAGTATTTATAGCATGAAGAACCGTGGGCAGCTGATGAAATAGATTAAGCCTTTAGAAAACTGGCAGTTTCATGGAAATTAAAAAGTATGATGTTGTCTTTGCAGAAAATTAATAGAACGTCTCCCAAAGGAGAAGCACGTCCAAAATGAATAATAGCCTCCGTGAAATCCCACAGCTTACATCTCTGACAAATTATCTGCACCGCAGAGATCAATGCATGAATTATTATTTGTGCATGTTTGTGTGAGTGACTAAAGATTTGTGGGTGATCTTTTAAAACTCAATTTGTGCAGGTTTGCCCACGTCAGAGTAATCACGTCGAATCAGCTCTGCAACACCCAGAAAATCTGACTAAACTCCCTTTTTTTTTCACGAGTTCAGATGAGAGGAAAAAACAATGATTTTTTTTTTTGCCTTTGAGTCAGAAACTGTCAAGTGTTTATTGCAAAGCAGGAATGGGATTACACATATTTCAAAGGAGGAGGAGGGGGACAAAATGACATTTTATGAAATGACACTAAAACAAACAGAAATAATAGAAAAGCCATGTTTGGATGCTTGTTATTTTCTGTGCACGCTGAAATCAAAGGCTGGAAATGAATCTGCATCGAGGCCTTCGGTTCTTTAAGCCAGAGAGTGTTGCGTTACCATGGAAACGCCTGTTGAACGAAGGTTCCATGAATGTTTCAGTACCCCCCATCCTTATTTCTTCTTCTTTTCTTATTTTTCTTGTTAAACTGAACCACTTGGGATCTATTGATGCCCCCCTCCACCATACTAAACTTTTCACGGAGAACAAAGAAATATGTTCTCCGGTAAATTGATACGAGTGGCTCCGTGTTTTCACAGCACAAAGAGAGTATCAGATGGAATGGATCTGCAGGGCATGAAACGAAGCAGTGCATGCAGGAATAAACGCTGAGAGGTGGAGCAAATATCGTGCATGCTTAAAGATATCTGCGCACATCTGGGGAGACAAAAACAAGCATCTCAAACCACTGTATTTGCTTGTTTTTCCTCTCAGCTGACCATGACCTCTGGGTTAATTGCAATATGTGATTTTTTTTTTACAAATTCTAAAAAAAAAACTCTTAGATTCAGCTATAAGTATGAAAATGTCAAAAAAGAAAAATGGCACAAAAACTGTTTGAATTTGAAAGGGGCCTTTAGATGTTGTGAGAAGAAATTCACAGGTTAGCGGGCGGGTTGTGACAGGAATGCAGACAGAAATCAATATTTCAGGTCGGAGGAGCCGTGATGGGAGGCACTGTTGTCAGACGTGCACGGGAACATGTTGGCAGTGATGCATGTTACTTTGGGCTGTTCTACCTTTCTCACCAAACATTCGATTGTTCAAGTTGTGCATCTTTGAAGGAGGACGACATGTTCGGCCTCACTACGGTGTCGTGCTGTTTCTTTTTTCCAGTGACGCTGAAAATGTTCTGTTTTTTTGGCTCCAGGTGTACAAAAGGACAGCAGCTGGCTACTTTGTGCTTGAAAACCACAAATTCCTGACATACTCATGCAAACCTTTTTTTTTTTTTGTGCTTATCTGGAAGTTTTTCAGCAAACAATATGAATAAAACATCTTGCAGAAAATAAATAATTAACTATATCTTTATATTTTTTTAACCAAGGAAATAATCTGGAGATTTGCCATTTTAAATATGAAATTGCCTTTGCAAATAAGAGCCTTATAAGCACAGTTCAGACATTTTTTTGGTGGGGTTCTGTGGAGCGGGTATGAACAATCAGTACCTTACCTGTTGTTCATAAATCTTTAATGGACCTCAAGTTAGAGAAACAGAGTTTAATCCTGACCAAGCTGACAAGATATAGGTTGAATGAGGTCAGGTGTATAAAAGTGATCATGTGTGATATATCACCTATGTACAGTATAAATTAAAATGGATTTCTGCCGTTTAAGAACAACTCCAGTCTCAAAACTTTTATAGCATTTATATGTAATGGAAAATTTGTAAATGCCTTCAGATTAACATCACACAATTATTCCAGTCATTCTTGTGTGTTAGTATAGAACAGATTATATTTTTCCAGTTTTAGCTTCTCTCCACTGGCTCCCTGTCAAATCCAGAATTGAATTCAAAATCTTCTAACCTACAAAGCTCTCAACAACCCAGCTCCATCTTATACTACTGATCTTATTGTTCCATATTTTCCTAACAGAGCACTTTGCTCTCAGACTGCAGGCTTACTTGCAGTTCCTAGACGTTCCAAAAGCAGAATGGGAGGAAGATCTTTCAGTTTTCAGGCTCCTCTCTTGTGGAACCAACTTCCAGTGTCTGTGCATGAGGCTGACACATTGTCCGGTTTTAAGACTGGACTTAAGACTTTCCTTTTCGATAAATAAATGAATAAACAAGTAAATAAATAAGTAATAAATGAGTAAATGAGTCTTTGCGACTCAGTGAGACTAACCTGTATAAATAAAGGTTGAATGAATGATAAATCCTATAGTTAGCTTGGTTTCCTGACCTATTCCTTATCCTACTGTAAATTGCTATAACCTTAGACTACTGGAGGACAAAATGACCTAATTTATCAAATGAATACTTATAAACGCTTACAAATGAATAGTTTATATTTGTAATGTAACATGATTTCTAATTTTATTTTTGTCCTTTTTATCTTTCCTCCTAGAGAAAAACCTGCGTGCCTATATCCTGGAAATGCCATTGTGTATCTGTTCCTCCTTCCTGTTCCTCTCAAATCCAGCTGGTCGAAGCAGATGCTCACTTATCCTGAGCCTGGTTCTGCTGGAGGTTTCTTCCTCATGGAGTTTTTTCCTTTACACTGGTACCTCTGCGTTTGCTTAAGATGGAAGACTGTGATGAAGTGAAGACTCAAAGCATTCTGCTCCTCAGGAATATAACATTAACTGACTTGTTATGCATGTGAATGTTTCTGTTCAGTGCCCTGAGACGACTTCTGTGATTTGGCGCTATAGAAATAAACTGAATGCATTCTGGAACAAATAGTGTAGCCTTTCTCAAGCTTTAAGAAGGTTTAATATGATAAGACTTAGAGAAAAAAATTACAGCTTTTTAGATATTTCCGGTTTTAACAAATGTCAAAGAAAAAGTGAAACTACTGTATTTTTCAAACAAGTTCATTTTGACAGATTTTTGAGCGCCATATACCACATAAAATTAGTGTGAGTTCAGTAAGCACAGCTAGAATTAATACATAAGGTGCACCCGATTATAAGGTTCACTGTTGATTTTTGAGAAAATTCAAGGAATTTAAGTGCGCCTTATAGTCCAAAAAATACGGTAGACAAAGAACAGTTCCGTAGATACAATCAGGGGTTGTGGAATAAAAAGTGTACGTTTTTGAAAACCTCACAACAGTCAACACAGATGATGTTGACTGTCTACGTCTACCTTCTTCCTGGATCTTTCAAGTCAGATCAGCACTGGTTGGAGAAAAGACTTGACAATGTTGCTTTTGTACTTTCACATATAGTGTTACGACTTGAGGAACCCAGAGTGGTACGAGAACATGAAAACGAGGCAAGACTCAATGATACAAATGGACAGTGTTTATTATTTACAGTGAAGTTAGATGATCTGCTGGAGCCCTGAGGAGGAAGGAGAGGGTCAGAGGGTTCTGGCTGGTGAATGTGAGGAGATCCAGTGGATTTCTCTTACAGTTTGGAGGATGGTCAAAGGGGAAACAAAGTGGATTGCAGATGGGAAGGTACAGGTGTGTGGCTGGAAGGCAAAGCCTGAGGAACCAAGAGAGGAGTTGAGGGGAACCAAGGCACGATGGGAACAAGGAGTTGAACCTAAGGAGCATCAAGAAACGACAGGATCCGAGGAGGCAGGTAAGCTGTAACCATGAGAAAAGGTTTTAGTCTTTAGCACGAGAGACTAACAGAGACAAGTGTACCATCAGTGGCTAATGCTCCGGCGATGAGTAACATCCAGCTGCAGCCTTAAGTAGATTTTATCAAGGTGATGATCGTCAGGTGGTGCTGATTTGCGGCCATCTTGGAGAGGAAAAACTGCAGCAGATGATACTCTCACATATAGTGAAAATTCAGATGTAAACGGAACAATCATTGTCTTACAGATGATATTTTTATCTTGTTGATGCTTGTTTTCTGCAATTACCAATATAATTCCTGTTATTATATGCTTCTTTGTCTTTTAGTGGCTTTTGGCATCGTGATAAACTCATCCGTGCGACAGAGATTTGTATTCACAGCCACATCTGAATGAGAAGCACAAAGGGCCAAACTTCAGCCGGCTTCTCCAGAGCGGCTTCGGAACAACAGGTGTCTTATCTCGGCTTTATCTGGTATTTTCTCTGAGGCTTCAGGAGTGCACGGGGTGAGCTCGGAACAATTGTTGTTTCCAGCTAAATTAAAAAAAAGACACTTTGTAAGAAGAAAATCAATGTTTAGTCTGTGAGGAGACGTCTGAATGGTGAGATGTGGTTTGGCTCTGTATCTGCAGCAAACAGCATGGATCTCCTGACGGAGCGGACAGAGAACCTTCCCATGTTCTTTGCTCTTCACCACATATTGAAGGATTTTAATTATGAATGCTGTAATGTTTTCTGAAGCCTGAGCTCGGCTGATACTCGAGTCTGGCCCACCAGCTCAGCATTCTGGGAAATCCAATTTGGCTTTCATCAAAGGAGCGAGATTTGATTTTGTAGGACAACTCCACTTTGTAGAGGGAACGCTTGAAGATCAAACTCTGATGAAGAGTCTCTCTTTGGCTACAAGCTATTTATCTTCACATCTGGGATTTTTTTTTCTTTACATAAAAGTACTTTTTGTATTGTGGCATCTGTGAAAAATTATACAAAACAAGAATCTTTAAGCTACAGTGAAAACATTATTTTGGCACTATAGCATCAACAGGAAGTGTGACAAAGTCGTAATAGATTTGGTTAATCTATCAACTTAACGTTATGCACAGTCTCATGCGACGATGTCACACTCAGAGTATGAGCTGACAATGACTCAGTTACTATTGAATCTAATTTTAGCTCAATGTATGTAAAACTGAGTAAATTACCATTTATGTGTTTTGTAAAGCCAATTGCCTGTGGTAGCCATCTTTTAATTGGTTGATTCTAGAATTTACACACATGTAGACGTGCATCCAATAATTACTTCCTGAAAGTTTCATTTAAATCCATTCAATGGTTCACAAGATATTTTGCCAACAGACAGAGTTGACTGCAAAAAGCTATTTAAGTTTGTTTAAACAAAGATACAGTATTGCATAATCTGTTTGTGCTCATAATAAGTGTTGCAGGACAGTTTCAGCTACTACCATAACAAATAGTACACAACATTGGTGGGAGTGGTGGCGCAGAGGTTAAGAAGGTGCGCTTGTGATCGGAAGGTCGCCGGTTCAAGCCCCGGTACCGACAACATCAAAGATGTGGGTGGGATAAGTGAAGCGGTCACAATTGTCTCCACCCTCATCTGCCCCACTCTGGGCCCTTGAGCAAGGCCCTTAACCCACACCATCTGCTCCCCCGGGAACCCTAGATATCAGCTCTCTGCTCCACACAGAGGGCTGTGGTTGCTCGGTGGTCTGTGGTTGTGTCAGGAAGGGCATCCGGCGTAAAAACTGCCAAATCTTCGTGCGACCAGTTCGCTGTGGCGACCCCTAACGCAGGGAAAAAAGCCGAAAGAAGAAAAAAAAAAATATAAAAAAAATAAA
>JBBPBX010019982.1:9523-26318 GCA_038048925.1 Garcialebias charrua | reverse complement strand
AATTTACTACTTACATCAATATTTTGTGTTTTTAAGCTCTGTTGACTGTGACAGCCATTTTGACTCCAAAAGTTAATCACTTGTGTTTGTGCTATGTTTTCCACCATACACGTCGCACCGCCTTATAAGTTGCTTCAGTCTAAATATGTTAAAGTGGAAAAATCCATAAATATGTCGCTTTGCCATATACGCCGCATCTATTATGCATCAAACCTGACGCGTCACGTTTGTCGTGTGTCACCGCTGACAGATGTGAAATGCGGACCGTTCTTGTGCCAAAAATCGGTTGCCTGCCAAATGGCGGCCATTGGAGCATGCACAGGAGGGCTTTAAAAAGAATTTAGCAAGATTAACACTTAAAAACAATTATTTGTTTGCTCGACTTTATAGTGAAAGTGTGTCTCAGTTGAAAATTTTCTTACTAAATGCACTTCAATGGTCAAATTAGCTGCATTTCACCAGGGAGGCGCAGCAAAATGAAGCTGATTTGACGGTTGCTCCAGGCATGGTGGCTACTATGGCAAACCGACTGTGTCATTAGTAGCCACTTTTACCTATCACATGACATAATGGCATGTCATACTACTTGAGTGCCATCTAGTGGCTGAAAATGGTAGTGTCAATATTTAAACGTCAGAATGAATGAAAACGGTCATATCTCAGCCGAAAATTGATTTACGTGTAAATATGGGGAAAAAAACACAAGTCGGTTCAGTTATAAGTCACAGGGCAAGCAAATTATACATAAAACTGCAACTTATAGACCGGAAAATACTGTACTTTTAAAGATTAGTTTCTGCAATTGTCATTAAAGTTGGTTTAGTAGTTCATGAAATATTTTGCCAACAGACAGACACAAACACACACATGTCTGTAGATAAACATGCACAAAGACATGGGTAATTATTACCTGCTGTGGTGGAGGCAGGTGGGAATTTCTTCCATCACACAAAATGTATAGTGCTGATATAAAAAAGGAGAAGTCCAGACCACCCTGTGTCCTCACCTCAACCTAACTTTTTTTAATGCCACCCCACGAAGAAACTAGGACTCTGTTTGGCCCCGTCGCTGTGTCAAATGTGTCAATTTCTGCTCCAGCTGTTTCACATTTGACATTGTAATCTGAAACAAACTGAGAAAGTCAGTCACTTCATGTCAAACACCACAGCCATAAAAGCCTGTTTAATAAGAGCAATTATAGAGTAAAACTGGACATAATATGTGAGCGATTTTACCATTAACTGTCAAAACAACCCTGAAGATGTTCTGTCAGGTCAAAGCTTTTATCCTTTACAGTAAAAAGGCCTCATTTATCATGCAGTTACAGTCTGCAATCAGAATATGTCACCCTTATTAAAAGGTCTGATATGTTATATAATGTTTCCCAATTTTAGAAAACGAAAAGTATAATTATAACCTTTAACATTAGTGCTACACTGACATGTGGATGCTGATCAAACTTGACTGTTAATAAATATTGACTCACTTTTGAAGCACAGATTAAAGTTGACATAAATGATTGACATGATGTTCAGCTTTTCTTATTTCGGAGCAGTAATTCAACAGATTTCCTGTCATAAACCTAAATAAACAATTAGTCCTTGTCAATTCAAAATATATTTGCACAGAATGAGTTAAAACCTTGTTTTACAGCACCAACAAGAGCCAAGCTAGACATAAATGAACAACTAGTTCTACATACATTTTTATGTAATTAGCCATGTTAAAATAAACTGAAAGCAATGTGAATGTTTATATATAAAGGTGTTGGCTGGAACCTTTAGTTTCTGGGAGTAAAGTAAAACTGCAGCAATCCAATACTAGTATATCCAATAGCTCTTTAACATAATTTTTATTTTTATACGGATTTTACTTTTTGTGTTCACATTTCTGAAATGTTCAGACCCTCTGCTGCAGATTGTGTTAAAATGTGTTCAGTGTGCTTCAACCTTCTTGAGAACGTCTTTAGAGCCGTCTGAAGTCCAGCTGTGGCAGCAGAAATGAGCTGAACAGTATGAAGATATTTTTACATTTTATAGCAATTTTAAGCTCAGGACAAACTTTTAAAGAACTTTTATGACTTTATGTAACTCCTCTTAACATAAAAAAACAAGTAATTTTAACACATAACTAAAAAAAGAAATCACTCTAATTTTTGGATTGCTGAATGAAAACCAGTAGCTGGGTGATTTTATAACGATGAAGTTGCTTTGAGAGTATGCTCAACACAACCTGACACAGATTTAAAATGCACTCCGTGTTTGGCTCTTAAACTCCCCAGAGAAACAGCTAAATCTTTAACTGTGTGAAGCTCTGCTGCATCTTCAAATTTATGTGATTTTTCACAATGAGCAGGGCTCATTCGCTAAAAAATAAATAAATAAATAAATAAATAAATAAATCAGCAAAGAGTGACTGTGCTGCCTGGTGGTGCTGAGAAGCAGGCGGATGAAAGCTGTGTAGAAGAAACAGTAAAGCTGTCAAGCCTGAAAATCAGTGGGACGTATCTGCGGGAACATGACTAGCACATCAAACATTTCACCACTGAAACATGTTTATTACTGCGCACGGGTCTTAGCAGAACAATGCACCAAGATCATCACTGACTGAAAGGTTTGCCACTGATATTTAAAGTGAACAATCCTAAAAAATGTAGATTGTCAATAATTATGTCAGCATCACGAAAGGTGGACAGCAGCATGATCGCCTGTGTCTCTGTGTGTGTGTGTGTGTGTGTCAGGGGACGGACTTCCCTGAAACTCTCAGAAGGTAGTCATTCATTGAACATCTACAATGGACTAACCTTGTGGGGATTCTAGGGTTTTTCCATCCACTAACGTTTCTTTCCGCTCCCGAGTGACAGGGTGGAGCCATTTAATCACAGCTGCATCCAGTCTGCTGATGAGCACCTACAAGACTTTAGGCTTTTTGGACTGTGTCTGGTCCTTGAAACGATTTTTTTATTCAAATATTACTCTAACCTGCATTTTCCTTGTGTTCCTCGTTGCTCCTGCTGAGCAGTTCCTTGCTCCCTGGATTCCCTGGTGACATTTCCTGGTCTTGCCCCATGAGTCTCCTTGGATCCGTTTCTTGGAACTGCCATGTGTAAGCTCATCAATAGAACAACCACCAAACATCTTACCATTCTGCCTAAGATCAATTCCTGCCACGCTCTC
Organism: Garcialebias charrua; assembly: GCA_038048925.1. Taxonomy (NCBI): domain Eukaryota; kingdom Metazoa; phylum Chordata; class Actinopteri; order Cyprinodontiformes; family Rivulidae; genus Garcialebias; species Garcialebias charrua. Next base: position 23,142 of record JBBPBX010019982.1, on the reverse strand, counting down.
AATCCTCATACACACACCTGGTCTCCTTGGTTCACTCCATCGCCCTGGAATCCCCTGGTCATCAACCCTCCATCCTGTGAAAGAAAGAGTAAGATAACTGGACATTCCTGGACAACCATCTCCTCCACTGCTCCTGTGATTCACTTTTTGTGAATGAACACCTTTTCTCAGCTGCTTGGTCTCTTGTGTCTCAAGATCTCTGGGTATCTTGTTAGTTACGAAAATGTGATAAACCTTTGAAGTCAACCTCATGTAAGATGGTCTTAAACAGCTTATCAACATTACCAAATGTTCCCCTTATGTGGCATTCCTCAGTGTTCAATTTTGGGTCCTTTTTTATTTTGCCTTTGTTTGCTTCCACTTATAGCATGTTATTCCTTTACCCTGCTATGCTGACGACAGCCAGATTTATCTGCCTCTTAAAAAAATGATGCCCTGTCTGCCAGACATTACTTGGTTGCCTTAATGAGGTTTGGGTGTCACACAATTTTCTGAATTTTAACGAGGAGAAAATTGGAGTGATGTTTTTTGGTAATAATTCAACCTCTGCCTCTTTACATCTCGGTTCCCTTGCCCAGTACATCAAAGCGATTGACAAATTCAGGGGTTCAAATTGATGTCAGTCTTAAATTTAACTGTAAGATAAAGTCAGTTGTTGAATCTAGTTTCTTAAATTTGTGTCAGCTGGTCAAGATGAGGCCAATTCTTTCATAGTAGTTATTTGAAACAGTTGCACAGGCACATCTTTTAACTGGCACAATTTTTTTAACCATATCACACCTGTTTTAAAATGGCTCCATTGGTGGCCAATTCATTATACAATCCTTTTTTTTTTTAAAGCTTTAAATGTTCGTGCGTATTTCTGAGCTGGTGCATACTTACCTACCTGCCCGTGTCAGCTGATCAGCCCTTGACTGGACAAAATTCAATTAAATTCAATTCAGCTTACAACCACAACCTTAACTTAACTTTATTTATATATAAAATAAAATAAAAACTAGGTGTAAGCTCAGACTGAACTGGGCGTTTGGGGTGGAGGGGCTAAAATTGGGGCTAAAATTGTGTAACAAGTTACTTTTGCACCTTAGGCATCTTGCTTAGCTGAGTTTAAATCTTCATTTAAGACTCATTATTTGCCTGTCATTACCAGTTAATGTTGTTTTATAGTCATTGTATCAGTAATAAACTTGTTTAACTGTATTGCACTGTACATCCTTTTGTTCAATTGAGGAGTTTTAAAGGGTTTTATGAATAATTATGAATAGAATTAACACAAAAATGGTGATAACTCATGCAAGGCAGTAGGAAATTATTATTAATTAAAAGAATTAAAAAAAAACTTGATAGCTGCAATGTGTGAGAGGCGATTAAACTATGCGATCCAAAAATAAGATGGTGAACAAACCCTAAAAATTTCCAGCAGTTCAAGTGAACACTTTCATATTCACTTTAATTGACATTCAGGGTATAAATTAAAATAAAATAGAAATTGATCACACCTGATAGTAGCACCTGATGCTGTCTTTGAGCAAACTTACAAGAAATTGTCATAGTTTAGATCAGATAATTTCAGTAGTTGGCTTTTTTTGTTAATAAATAAATAAAAGTACTACTGAGAAACGTATTACCACAAGCACCTCTTTTCTTACACTTTCTTACAACAGACCGCAGAGGCAGATGGGAGGAATTAAGAGACTAGGAGCTCCCCAAAGAGACCCAGACTTCTGAGTGAGAGAACACGTTGGAAGAAGAATTTATTTTCTCTAATTAAATCAAATCATGGCTTTTCATAATCTCTAATGTGGCTATCGTTCACCAACCGTAAGCCTAATGAGTTATTATCCCCAGATTGTAGCAGTTTTCTGTTGGTTCTAGTTTGGATTTGTCCACTGTGAAACTGCCTTTTACAAATCCCAACGCCAAAAGTAAAAGTTGCTTGGAGCAAAAATGCAAACCAGTATGTAAACCTTTTTTTTATTTTTTTTTTATAAAACTTGTAAAAATTAAATAATACATCAAGTTATTAGGCTCTGTCTGCTTCTTTGGCTTGAAATGCATAAAAGGAATGGCTAATCAGTTCGATGAGTAGCCAAGAGAAGGCGAGATCTCCAGGCGTTGCTCCCTGTGTTCATTAGTAACATCCTGGCACTTCTCTATCAAACCCTCACAGGAAGAGCCTTTTAGATGTTTCTTTTGTGTGACTTTATTGCCTCAGAGATAACCTAGTTAGTTCATCAACAGCATGCCGATCGGAAAATGGGTTAAAAGCATCATGTATAAACATTTAAACATCTCATCGTAACAAGTTCCTTTATTCAGATGTTTAAGATATTTTGTTATGTTAGGGCTAGTTTGGAATTTTTCGTCCTCATTATCTTCGTTTCCCTGAAGCTGAGCATCATAAAAAGTTGACAGTGTTTTTTTTCCCTTCACAAATCCTTGCTTTTAAAAAACAAGGAAGATATTTTTGGAAGAGTCACGCTAATGGCTTGGAAAATATAAAAAAAAACAGTTATCAGTTGAAAAAAAATTGTGTTTTTTTTTATGTTTGTGGCTGATCAATTTTTTGTTTAATTGAAGTTGTTCAAGATGGCAACACTTTTAGTTTCTAAACCAAATGGAACTTCAGTTGCACAATCAAATCACAAGTCTAAAAACGATCAATTATATCTTATTTGTTGCATGGAAAGCACTTTGAATAACCTGTTGGGACAAGTTTGAATGGGTCCAAGACTACATTCAATTGCTGTTGTTTGAAGAAAAGAAAAAACTCCAGTCTAAAAATTTTAATGTAAAGGCTGTTTTACATGTGAGTTGTTATCACTTTCTCATTTATTATTTACATAGAGTTGTATGGTTCCTCGGGCACCCTAGATGGCAGTTCTCTGCTCCACAGAGGGCTGTGGTAGCTCGGTGGTCTGTGGTTGTGTCAGGAAGGACATCCGGGATAAAAACAATGGCCAAGTCTTCATGCGAGACAGTTTGCTGTGGTGACACCTGAAGAAGGGAGCAGCCGAAAGAAGAAAAAAATAATTATTTGGTTGTTTGCAAACACAAAAAGGAGCTGCTGCTAGCTTGAGCTTTGTTGCAGCCTGGCAGCACTTTGCAGAAACATCACATGCTGTGTCCCATGTGAAATAGGAAGTCGGATATTCCAAGTCACATGCTGGCAAATTCAACTGGGTTGCCTCCCAAAGCTGTAAATCTGACTCAGACAGTACGAATTCTTGACCTCAAAATCTATACAGCTGACTCGCACATGCAAAGTTGTGAAAGTTGAATTAATGAATGTTTAGTTAAATTTTTGTCAGTTTGAATCACAGTCATATGCTTACACATATAGTAATTTTAACCACCATTAGAGAACATATAGCTATGTTTGAATGTCCAAATAGCAGAAAACTCCACCATCAGGTTGCATGCTCATGGTGGCTAGCCTGGTCACACAGCATAACCATGAGCAAACCCTACTGTTTTTGAATAGTCCTGACTTGCAGTTCCTACAACGAAGGTGAATGGGATGCAGCAAAACTATTTATGCCATAATAATCATAAAATGCTAAAGTGACAGTGGTGAAAAGCATTTCTAAAATACGTAGCTTTAGCACATAAAGTCAGAATTTACTTTGAGATTAGAGTTTTTTTTAAGACTGCAATAATCCCCTTTGGAATTGACCCACCTGTGCAAGCAGTTAGCTAAAATGTACCTCTTTTTGTCCTACTGAGGTTGCTCAAAGAACCATCTACAACAGGTAAGATGTTCATTGTTCATAAACTCCCCAGAGTGTGTAAATTATCCCATAAAACCAGATGTCAGTAGTACTTTTAGGTTTTGCTACATTTTTATTTTTTACAAAAATGAATATTTTTTTTCAGCTGAGTTACAACACAAGAAGAAGGGGAAACACTAAATAATTCATAATGGAGGCATGATTCTCTGATTTATGTACATATATATATATACATCAGTTTTAACAATTCTGATGATATTGCTGGTGGATATTTATTAGATGCTAACAGGAGACAAATCACTTTGTCTTCAATACAAAATGATCCATCCATCCATCCATCCATTATCGTTACCTACATCTTCCTTTTCAGGTCGCGGGGGTCACTGGTGCCCATTTCCAGCAGTCACTGCGAGAGGTGGGGGACACCCTGGACTGGTCTCCAGTCCATCACAGGGACACAGAGACAAACGAGACAAACAACCATTCACTCTTTCACTCACACCTAGGGACAATTTAAAGTTACCAATCAGCCTAACATGCATTTTGGGTCTGTGGGAGGAAACTGGAGAAAATCCACACATGCACGGACAGAACATGCAAACTCCACCCAGAAAGGCCCCTAGCCAGGATTTGTTCCAGTGACCTTCTCGCTGAGCGGCAACACTTCTACCAACTGAGCCACCATGCCATCTTTATAAAATTATATTCTGCAAAAACATCCATCCATCCATCTTCTTCCGCTTATCCGGGGTCGGGTCGCGGGGGTAGCAGCCTAAGTAGGGAGGCCCAGACTTCCCTCTCCCCAGCCACTTGGAGCAGCTCCTCTGGGGGAATCCCAAGGCGTTCCCAGGCCAGCCGAGAAACATAGTCCCTCCAGCGTGTCCTGGGTCTTCCTCTGGGTCTCCTCCCGGTGGGACATGCCCGGAACACCTCACCAGGGAGGCGTCCAGGAGGCATCCTAACCAGATGCCCGAGCCACCTCAACTGGCTCCTCTCGATGTGGAGAAGCAGCGGCTCTACTCCGAGTCCCTCCCGGATGACTGAGCTTCTCACCCTATCTCTAAGGGAGAGTCCAGCCACCCTGCGGAGAAAACTCATTTCAGCCGCTTGTATCCGAGATCTTGTTCTTTCGGTCATAACCCAAAGCTCATGACCATAGATGAGGGTGGGAACGTAGATCGATCGGTAAATTGAGAGCTTTGCCTTTTGACTCAGCTCTCTCTTCACCACGACAGACCGGTACAGCGCCCGCTTCACTGCGGACGCTGCACCTATCCGCCTATCGATCTCACGCTCCAGTTTTCCCTCATTCGTGAACAAGATCCCGAGATACTTAAACTCCTCCACTTGGGGCAGGACCTCCTCCCCGACCCGGAGAGGGCATGCTACCCTTTTCCGGCTCAAGACCATGGCCTCGGATTTGGAGGAACTGATCCTCATCCCGGCCGCATCACACTCGGCTGCAAACCGCTCCAGTGAAAGTTGTAAATCACGAACTGATGAAGCCAGTAGGACCACATCATCTGCAAAAAACAGAGAAGCGATTCTAAGGTCACCAAAACGGATCCTCTCAACACCTTGGCTGCGCCTAGAAATTCTGTCCATAAAAGTTATGAACAGAATCGGTGACAAAGGGCAACCTTGGCGGAGTCCAACTCTCACCGGAAACGAGCCTGACTTACTGCCGGCAATGCGGACCAAGCTCTGACACCGGTCGTACAGGGACCTAACAGCCCTTATCAAAGGGCCTGGTACCCCATACTCCCGGAGTACCCCCCACAGAACCCCCCGAGGGACGCGGTCGAATGCCTTCTCCAAGTCCACAAAGCACATGTAAACTGGTTGGGCAAACTCCCACGCACCCTCCAGGACCCTGCTGAGGGTGTAGAGCTGGTCCAGTGTTCCACGACCAGGACGAAAACCACACTGCTCCTCCTGAATCCGAGGTTCGACTATCCGACGGACCCTCCTCTCCAGAACCCCTGAATAGACCTTACCAGGGAGGCTTAAGAGTGTGATCCCCCTATAGTTGGAACACACCCTACGGTCCCCCTTTTTAAATAGGGGAACCACCACCCCAGTCTGCCAATCCAAGGGAACTGCCCCCGATGTCCACGCGATATTGCAGAGTCGCGTAAGCCAACACAACCCTACAACATCCAGAGCCCTAAGGAACTCCGGGCGAATCTCATCCACCCCCGGAGCCTTGCCACCGCGGAGCTTTTTAACCACCTCGGCGACCTCAGCACCAGAGATCGGAGAACCCGACCCAAAGTCCCCAGGCTCTGCTTCCTCAGTGGAAGACGTGCCAGTAGGATTGAGGAGGTCTTCGAAGTATTCCGCCCACCGACTCACAACATCCCGAGTTGAGGTCAGCAGCACGCCACCTCCACCATAAATGGTGTTGGTCTCGTACCTCTTTCCCCCCCTGAGACGCCGGATGGTGGACCAGAATCGCCTCGAAGCCGTACGGAAGTCATTCTCCATGGCCTCTCCGAACTCCTCCCACGCCCGAGTTTTTGCCTCAGCAACCACCCGAGCCGCATGCCGCTTGGACTGCCGGTACCTATCAGCTGCTTCCGGGGTCCCACAAGCCAAAAAGGCCCAATAGGACTCCTTCTTCAGCCTGACAGCATCCCTCACTGCCGGTGTCCACCACCGGGTTCGAGGGTTGCCACCTCGACAGGCACCAACAACCTTGCGGCCACAGCTCCGATAAGCTGCCTCGACAATAGAGGCGCGGAACACGGCCCACTCGGACTCCATGTCCCCCGCCTCCCTCGGAACGTGTTCAAAGCTCTCCCGGAGGTGGGAGTTAAAGCTCCGTCTTACGGGAGACTCTGCCAGACGTTCCCAGCAGACCCTCACGATACGTTTGGGTCTGCCAGGTCTGACCGGCATCCTCCCCCACCATCGGAGCCAACTCACCACCAGGTAGTGGTCAGTAGACAGCTCCGCCCCTCTCCTCACCCGAGTGTCCAAGACATGCGGCCGCAGATCAGATGAGACGACAACAAAGTCGATCATCGAACTGCGACCTAGGGTGTCCTGGTGCCAAGAGCACATATGGACACCCTTATGCTTAAACATGGTGTTCGTTATGGACAATCCATGACGAGCACAGAAGTCCAACAACAGAACACCACTCTGGTTCAGATCAGGGGGGCCGTTCCTCCCAACCACACCCCTCCAGGTCTCACTGTCATTGCCCACGTGAGCGTTGAAGTCCCCCAGTAGAACAAGGGAGTCCCCAGGAGGCGCACTCTCCAATACCCCCTCCAAGGACTCCAAAAAGGGTGGGTAGTCTGAGCTGCCGTTTGGTGCATAGGCACAAACAACAGTCAGAGCCCGTCCCCCCACACGTAGGCGAAGGGAGGCTACCCTCTCGTTCACCGGGGTGAACCCCAACGTACAGGCACCAAGATGGGGGGCAACCAGTATGCCCACTCCTGCTCGGCGCCTCTCACCAGGGGCAACTCCAGAGTGGAAGAGTGTCCAACCCCTCTCAAGGAAACTGGTTCCAGAGCCAGAGCCATGCGTTGAGGTGAGTCCGACTATTTCTAGTCGGAACCTCTCAACCTCACACACTAGCTCAGGCTCCTTCCCCACCAGAGAGGTGACATTCCATGTCCCAATGGCCAGCTTCTGTAGCCGAGGATCAGACCGCCAGGGTCCCCGCCCTCGGCCGCCACCCATCTCACATTGCACCCGACCCCTTTGGCCCCTCCCACAGGTGGTGAGCCCATGGGAAGACTCTGCAAAAACATAAGAAACTTTAATCACATGCACCTCCTGATTTTTAGAGCACAAACTGGATTCAGCTTCGGTAAATAGGGCTAAAGTCTGGTTTATTGTCAGGATCACGCTTCGGAAGTACTCCTGACTCTGTCCTCTCTCTGTTGGAGCATGCAATCACAGCAGGGGAGCTCAAATATTGACCCACTCGTGTCAGTGGTGTAATACTAAGCAAACACATCTCTGTTGTACTCGTTCTGAATAAATTCTTCTTCCAGCGCTGCCTGCTTTCCTTCTTGCAGCTATTCTGCACATTTTAGTTTTCGAGGTCATACCTGCAGAGATTTTTTTTTTAGTCCAAATATTCTGTAGCACTTTCTAACCACACTGCAGCAGCACATTAATATGCCAGACCACTCTGAAGAAGGATTCAGTGTGTTTGTGTTTTACCACACTGCTGAAAGGTGATCATCCTGCCCTCAGTAATATTTTCTTCACTCCGTAATAACCCTCAACAGACTTCTCCCACACACTGTAGCTTGCTGACCTGGCACAAAATGCACAAAACGCCTCTTTAATGCTGTAGACGACGACCAGATTAATCAGAAACCACCGAAAGTACATGAGTTAAACAGACTGACAGACTGAGGAGTAAGCTGTACAACCAATTAGTGTTTTCAGTGAGAAAACCACTTATCAGAACCACCTCAAAGGGTGACCGTGGTGCTTGAATGTTTGTGAACCCTTTATAATGTTTTATATTTCTGCATAAATATGTCCTAAAACATCATCAGATGTTCACACAAGTCCTAAAAGTAGTTAAAGAGAACACAGTTAAACAAATGTGACAAAAATATTATTCTTGGTCTTTATTGGGGAAAATTATCCAATATTACATATTTGTGAGTGGCAAAAGTATGGGAACCTCCAGGATAAGCAGTTAAATTGAAGGCGAAATGAAGAGTCAGGTGTTTTCAATCACTGGGATGATGATCAGGCGTGAGTGGGCACCGTTTGATTTAAAGAACAGGATCTATCAAAGTCGGCTCTTCACAACACATTTGTTTAAGTGTATCATGGCACGAGCAAAGGTGACTTCTGAGGCCCTCAGAAAGAGTTGCTGATGCTCATCAGGTTGGGAAAGGTTACAAAACGATCTAAAAAAGCTAAGACTGGTCCTCTGGACATTCAAAAAACAAAACAAAACAAAAAAGTAGAAACGTTTCGTCTTTCGTCCGAAAGACTTCCTCATTCTGAGATGCTGTATTCAGCTCAGTCTTATAAATAGCACCCTCTCACAGTGGATCAACCAGTTTGCTGATGTTAGCTGAAACCAGCTGCTCACATGATCAAGGAGGACCATCAGCCTAACGATGGATCGTTAGCACCCTGATGGTTGTTTGCTATTCACAGAGGGCTGAGTGATACTAGCAATAACAGCATTGTAAGAGGGGGACAGTTGAACCCGGAGGCCTCCACCTCTGTTTAATGATGGACGGTTTCTTTTCACAAAGATGGCCTCCTTTACTCCTCTCTCAAACCATCGTTCCTCTCTATCAAGGATGTGAACATCTTCATCCCTGAAAGAGTGACCGCTGGCCTGGAGATGAGTGTAGACTGCAGAGTCCTGACCTGATGATGTTGATCTTCTGTGCTGGGCCATCCTTTTGGCCAGTGGCTGTTTAGTTTCCCCGATATAAGACTGATCACAGCCCTCCTGACACTGAACAGCATACACAATATTACTCTGTTTGTGCCGGGGGACTGGATCTTTGGGATGAACCAGTCTTTGCCGTAATGTATTTTGGGGTTTAAAAGCCACTGGGACGTTGTGTTTAGAAAATAAACGTCTCAATGTCTCTGAAACTCCCGCAACATACGGAATGACCACTGGTCTGGGTCTGGGTTCCTTCTTTTCACCTGATGGCTGGCTGGAGTCCTGTTTGGGTTTCTTCTCTGCTTTCAGGAAGGCCCAGTTAGGATATCCACATTTGTCTAGAGCCTGTTTTGTGTGGGATTTCTCCTTCTGTCTGGCTTCTGAGTTAGTGGGGATGCTGTCTGTGCAGTGGTTATAAAATTGTTTCAGTAAAACAAACAAACAAAAAACATTAAGAAAAATACTATTGTTTTTTTATTATTTGGCTACAATTGTATTTAGTTCATGGTAGTATTTGGGAAATGTAAAGGGAACAAACACACCATAATCCATTCCTCAGATGAAGAAAAATTCATGGGAATAAGATGCATTGTGATTGCTGATCCAAATATCTATGACCAATTTTTCTGGTCTTGCATTTCAAAGGTCACAGAATGATGCAGTAGTGGAAACATCTTAAATATATTTTCTTTAATGTTACTTTTCTGAATGTGATTGTTTATAGACTTTAGAGAGTGATATTAAGTTTATGTTTTGAGAGTTTTATTTACTGATTGTGTTTCGATTAGTTATGTCTAAACTAACACAGGTGAAGACTGAGCTTAATACAGCATCTCAGACTGAGGAAGTCTTACGGACAAAAGACAAAAAAAATTGTTTTGTTTTGTTTTTTGAATGTTCAGAGGACCAGACTTAGCTTTTTTAGATGTCTCTACAACTGCCCCTACTATTTCTCTACAACTGTCCATACAGCTGTCTCTACAACTTTCCATACAACTGTCTATACAACTATCTCAACAAGTGTCTCTACAACTGTCCCTACAACTGTCCACACAACTGTCTTTATAACTGTCCATTCAACTGTCCACACAACTGTCCATACAACTGCCCATGCAACTGTCCCTACAACTGTCCATACAACTGTCCATACAACTGTCCATACAACTGTCCACACAACTGTCCATACATCTGTCCACACAACTGTTCATACAACTGTCCATACAATAGTCCACACAACTGTCCATACATCTGTCCACACAACTGTTCATACAACTGTCCATACAATAGTCCACACAACTGTCTCTACATCTGCCCATACAGCTGTCTCTACAACTTCCATACAACTCTCCACAAAACTGTCCACACAACTGTCTCTACATCTGTCCAAACAACTGTCCACACAGCTGTCTTTACAACTTTCCATATAACTGTCAACACAACTGTCCATACAACTGTCTATAAATTTATCTACAACTGTCCATACAATTGTCCACACAACTCTCCATACAACTGTCCATGCAACTTCCCTACAACTGTCTAAACAACTGTCCATGCAAATGTCCCGACAACTGTCCATACAACTGTCCATACAACTGTCCACACAACTGTCCATACAACTCCCCATGCAAGTGTCCCTAGTACTGCCCATACATCTGTCCATACATCTGCCCATGCAACTCTCCCTACTACTGTCCATACAATTGTTTCTACAGCTGTCTCTACAATTTTCCATACAACTGTCCACACAACTGTCACTACATCTGTCCATACAACTGTCTCTACAACTGTCTCTACAACTGTCCCTACAACTGTCTCTACAACTTTTCATATAACTGTCCACATAAGTGTCCATTCAACTGTCTATGCAACTGTCCCTACTACTGTTTATACATCTGTCCATACACCTGTCCATAGAAAAGCCCATGCAACTGTCCATGCAACTGTCTCTACAACTTTCCATACAACTGTCCACACTACTAGGTCCACACTACTGTCAACACAACTGTCTATACAACTGTCTCTACAACTTTCCATACAACTGTCCATAGAACTGCCCATGCAACTGTCCCTACTACTGTCCATACAACTATTCATAAAATGCAGATGTAAATTCAGCAGGGACACAGTTTGAGCTTCTCAGTTACCGGTAAGTGTGTGATGTCTGATCTCTGTTTCCTTATTTTACCTCTCTAACCAGAGCTTACCATGGATGAGGAACTGGTTTCTATGATCAACATTATGTCATAACTTGATGAAGACCAACTCCAAGGGACAAGAGGACAGGAAGGAGTAAGTGACCACAGGTTAAAGGATCTAGACGTCATTTCTTTGTCTGAGGAAACAAAATCTTGTTTTTATTGAATATCAAGCTCAAGGGAAATAAAAGTAGAATTAGCTTTAGGTGTTACTGTTTGCACCTTGAAAGAAAAAAAGATTGCGGGGTGAAGGAAGGGCGCCACTGCGATGAGTCTGAAGCTGTGACGCCGAGCGGATGGAAATGGGGGAATCTGGGTCAGAGAACAAAGGAAAAGGTGCTGATGTTTTAATGATGGCTGCACATGAAGCAGATATGCTCTGAGCTTTTTAAGACTTCAAAAAACTTGGCAATGTTCTAACATCTTATTAAAAACCCTGTTTAGTAAACAATCAGTTTGAAAAGCTGCTAAAATATATTTACCACACATTCAGACAACCACTCTGCTCCCATTGCATAATACATTTCCTGCTGTGGATTTTTATTTTATTTTTTACTGTAAAAAGATCAAAAAGAGCTGTCACCATATCCTAGCCAGTGCCCTATTTTTTCAGTCGTTTGCCTCAAGCTTGATATTCTAATTCGGTATCTAGAATGGAGAAGAGCAGCGATAAGAATCTATCTAAATCCATAAACAAGAAATGGCAACAATCTCTGCAGCTCCTAAGTGTTCATTTGTTTCTAATAGTTTAAAATGAACAGGCAAAAAATAAAAGGCACTGGAAGTCACAGAAAACAAGATGAAGTCTCATGAAAAGTTGAGGTACAGTAAGTTTCATGCTTTGTTCGGCACACTGCTGAGGTTTCTGAATAATTTATTTGTTGGTTCAATTGCTCTTTGCTTCAGGTGAGCGAGTTTGGGGTGCTCGCTCATAGAGCTCAGACCGAGCGGCAGCTGGGAATCACTCTAATTGCTTCAACGAACGCAAATGAGATTAATCAACATTCCTCTTCTTTACTTCTCTCCAGTCTTATATTTTACTTCGTTTTCCCCCCTCATATCTAAGACTTCTTTGTTTATCTAGCTTATTTTTCATTCTTGTTTGCATCTTCCTATGCATTTTTTGTTTTTCTTTCATCTTTGGTTCTTACGTCTTCTTTTCCATCTTACTCTCCTGCACCGCTATCTTGTCTCCATGAAACTATTAATAATGCAACAAAGCTTATGTGCTTCGGAGCTCTTTTTTTTTTTTATTCGTACTGATGTCCGAATCGCGAGCCCTTCTTAGAAGTGAGCCAGTACCATCATTTACCAACAGACAGCCTGCCCTGAACTTGTGCTTCAACAATCAGAGTCTTTCACTTGTGATTTCACTGTCAGATGAGTGTGGGAGGGTCATTTGATTAATCGTTTATGTTGCTGCAAAATAATGCAGATAGACAGCCTCTAGGTCTGCTAGCTGCAGGCTTTTACCAAACAGTCATTATTTACACAGAGCAGTGAGGAGCTCTGAGTTAGCAGGCGAGTATATTACATAGTATGGCATCATGACACGTTTTCAAACTGAGCCTCGCTTATTCGAGTTAATAACCCTTCACACACTACACAAGTGTTTCTGGGGAGTTCTCAATAACTTTGGATGTGATTAGTGAGGTCACTCTTTAACTTTGGTTCATTGACTCGTACCAGCAGTCCCTCAATCCTTTATGCATCATAGCAGGTGTACTGATGTGACAGTGATCCTGTTCTCCGACCTGGAATCATTCGCCATAAACTGTGAGACCTTTTACTCCCTGAATTCATTTCATTCAACTTAGTTGGCTTGTATATTCTTATAGGTGCTGACACGGTGAATGCATCTCTAATTCCCCACCAGGTTCTGCGTGTGAAGCAACATCCATCCTTCCATCCATCCATTATCTTCACCCACTGCTTCCTTTTTGGGTCACTGTTCCCATATCCAGCTATCACTGTGCGAGAGGCGGGGGTCACCCTGGACAGGTCTCCAGTCCATCACACATCGTGACAAACAAGACAAACAACCATTCACTCTCTCACACCTAGGAACAATTTAGTTACCAATCAGACTAACATGCATGTTTTTGGCCTGTGGGAGGAAATCGGAGTACCTCAAGAAAACTTGCACACAGGGAACGTGCAAACTCCATCTACAAAGGCTCCCGGCAAAGATTCGATCCAGCAACCTTCTCGTTGAGAGGCAACAGCTCTACCAACTGAGTCACCGTGCCACCCATGTATGTGAACTTTTAAACTGAACTTAAAATGTTTATATGGCACTGG
>JBBPBX010019981.1:0-35250 GCA_038048925.1 Garcialebias charrua | reverse complement strand
AGAGAAGATATTTGTTTTTAGTGGGCTGGTAAGAGCTTAACCTGTCATTCATTCATTCATTCAACCTTTATTTATACAGGCTAGCCTCGTTGAGTCACGGGGACTCATTTACAAGAGGGACCTGTCTCACTCACTATGGCAAGCCCTTTTAACATTAAATCGTGAAGTCTGACTATCCGTAATTACATTCTAGATATCTAAAAAGGACTTTTGACTAGTCACAATTACATTTTGACTAGTCAGAATGTTAATTTAAGATATCTGTATTTACATTCTGACTAGTCAGAATAGCAATTCAAGATATCTTAAAATGAATTTTGACTAGTCAAAATGTAATTAAAGATATCTTAAATGACGTCACCCAATTCGTCATTTAAAGTGTCAGACATCCATAATGACAATTCAAGATATCTCAAACGTAATTATGACTAGTCATAATGACGTTTTTAGATATCTTTATTAAGAAATTACGCGTAGGACCCGCGGCTGCCACTTAGCTGTTCAAACAGATGCCTGCACAATTTTGGGTGGCTGCAGTGGCGCTAGCTGTTCTGGACTAAATTGTCAGAAAATGTCACAAGTGTTAGCATTAGACAGTGAGGAAAATGGCTGAGTTTCATCTGTTGTTTTTGTTCAGTTCCTGGTTGTTCTTGAGGGGCAAGAAAACAACCTTATCTGTCCTACCATGCTTTACTACAGCCTGCTCGTCTCTGTAATTAGGCAGTGTCTATGAGCAGATTGGCTGGGGCAGTCCACAGGACCTGACTTAACGTTTTTAGATTTTTCTACCTGGATTATTGAGCATGCATCAGGAAAACATATTTATTTCTGTTTACTTAATTTCATATTTATGTTCCAGGTTGAAGGCAGCAGTCCTCTTGTGTAGGTTGTTCCACTCGTGTCTCGTGCATCATCACAGCTTGTGGGTGAATTTCTGCTCTTGTTACATTGAACCATCATTAAATATTTTAGTTGACTGACCACTGGAAAGCCTCAGCCTTGGCTGAATATTTAAGAATCATTATTGCCTCCATTAGAATTAGTTTTTAACTTAGTGTAAATAAAATGTATATTGTATCTTGGAACACAGTCTCTTGTTTACTTGTAAACAAACCCAAGTGCCTTTTCTGTGTATAAATTATGTCCTTGGGTGAAAAGCCTAAGGTGCCGTTGCAGTAAGTTTATAAAATAAAAAATAACATCCAAGCTTGTCACATGTATGTAAACTGTTCTAGTGTTATGTACTTTATTTTAAAGTTTTGAATTATTTTAAACATTCTTCAATTAAAACACACTTGAGCAGCATACTTTTTATTTATTTATTATTATTTGATTGAGTTGAATTGCAAGGAAAACAAGTATAATTTACAACAAATCTAGTAAAAACAAGAAAAAAAACTAACTTTTTAAGTTAACAATTTATAACTGATATCTATAAACTTATAGTGGATTATAGATATTTTTCCCAAATTATGCAATTTCATTTTAAAGAAATTGGCACGTTTTTGTATTTTTTCATGAGGAAAACATGTATAATTTACAACAAATCTAGTAAAAACAAGAAAAAAAACTAACTTTTTAAGTTAACAATTTATAACTGATATCTATAAACTTATAGTGGATTATAGATATTTTTCCCAAATTATGCAATTTCATTTTAAAGAAATTGGCACGTTTTTGTATTTTTCATGAGTAACAACTATTTACAGTATTAAATTAAACTATTTACAGTGATTCACACAGCTTGAGACTGAATATTAAAAATACGAAGGAACAAAAAGGTGATTTGTACATTTTATGATACTGCATTGATATAAACACATTGATGGTGTTGAAGTAAAACATGTCCAGTTTAGACTTCATCTGATCAACCAATCATCAATCAATTCATCACGCCATACCCGTTCAACAGTTATTGTTTAGTGGACCCCCTGACCATCTGAGCTGCCAGTGCTGTGGCAGCAGACTCCTCCTCTGTAAGCAACACAGAAACAGCTGGCAGTAAGCCTTGGTTGTCGAAGCTGTACCCCTGCAGAACATCTGGACTGCTCCCTGGTTCTGGCCTGTATTTCATCTGACACTTGCAGAGACTGAAGATGCATAAACTGACTGAGTGTGGGCACAAAACACATGTTGGGAAGACTATGCAACGTCGAAGGAAGAGCAGGGAAGTCTGGAGCCATGTGGTGCAGAATGATGCTACGCAGGACTTCTCAGTTGGGCACTGGTTAGACACCAGTCCACCCTGTGGCACAGGCCCACATCTGGATGGTACCAGCTCCAAAGTTGACAGACCATCTACGACAAGAGCAATAAGTGTTTGAGACTCCAGCCGGTGTAGTTTTCCTCCTGATGCCAGGATGTCAGGATCTGGACGTGGTCCTACAAACACACAAGTGACATACCCGGTAATCACAATAAGTTTTGACAAAAGAAACGTACGGTGCAACAGGCATAAAAACATTAACTCAGAGGTTATACCTGTGTACGCTCTGTAAAGCGTGGAGTGCAGACATCTTTTCCCCACAGTTCTGGGCTTTCGCACCACCACCACCATCTTGCTGGCAGGTTCAGGATGGATCCCCTTACAACATAAAAATATGTCAAATAAACTTTTAAATAAATATAAAGGGACAGGTGAACAATTTGGTAGGACACTGTTGGACTGATTTGTGAGAGTTAAAAAAAAAACTTTATTTATGATCTGTATTCACTGGTTAACTGGACATCATTAACCTCACACAGACTCTTCCACTGGTACATTTTCATCTTTAAATCACTTCTTGGTCTGCTGCCTTCATACATCTCCTCCTACATGTCTCTGTGTGAGTGCAGCTACAGCGTGCGCTCTCAGGACATGATTACCTGCAGTGTTCCATCAGTGAGGACTGAACTTGGCAAAAGGGCCTTCTCCTACTCCGCTCCTGGAATGTCTTACAAAAAGATCTGAAGCTCTCGACCTTCACTTCTCTAAATGGCTTTTAAAATCTGTTGGAATCCTGGCAAAAACCAATGCAGACGTGTTCCTGTTACTGATTACTGCTACTGATTTTCTACATCCATTTTATAATGTTTTTGTTAAATATTTTGTTTTTAATTTTGTAAAAAAAAATCTGTATTTCTCTTTTATGTTTGTCTATTGTTGATTGTTTAAGGAAATGTCTACTGTTACTGTTGTCATCATTCTTTAGTTTGTAGCAGGTCGCTCTTGTAAATGAGTCCTCGAGGCTCAATGGGCCTCATGCACAAACCGTTCGTACGCACAGATATGTGCTTATCCTGTTCGTACGAGTGATTAAGGATCATTTGTGTCATCCAACAATGTTTTCGTATCCTACGAATTTATTCAGATACGAACAGAATTTACGAGTGGTCCGGAGCTGTCGTATAATTTAGGAGCGTGAGTCTGCTGTCATCCAGACGGATCTTCTCCACGAATAACTTCATATTTCGTTATTTAGAAAATATTTAGAGTTTAAAAAAATCACGCACCATAATTATTCTTGACAATAGGTTATTCTGTTTGAATTAGAATTATAATTTTAAGTTTAATTTGTCTGGTGTGTCGCGCAGGCTTCAGTGAGTCGTGCGCTCCGCATCAAAGCCGCTCCTCATATTAACACCCAGGTACATAAAATCCCCATACACCGCCGCAGAACAAGTACGAATTAAGACTGATCTTGTGCCAAACACCATCGGAGCAATAGATTATTATATCTGATTCGAAATATAACCTGCAGAATGTGGTGGTTGCGCGCTGACCAGGAGGTGCGCGCATCATTTGTGCTGCAAAACATGTTGGCACGCGTCTTGCAGCGTGGCATTTACAGTATTGTCCATCCATCTCGCAGACTGATCTCTTCCTGTCCGTGCTGCGGCGAGACGTTTGTTTGAAGCCATTTTCAGATCAAACCATTTATTCTTGATTTCTGATACTGTACGACCCACGGGACACACAGCATGCACTACAATATTAATATGAAGTTAACTGTAGTTTAGAGACATTTTAAAATGCTTCTGTTGAAAAACACATCCGACACTTGCGGGGGGTGGGGGGGTAGCGGTGCGCCACAGCTCTTCTGAATAAGTGAAACTATAATGTAACACAGTACACTAAAATTAGAGATATTTGACCATCCGACACTTGCGGGGGGCAGCGGTGCGCCACAGCTCTTCTGAATAAGTGAAACTACACAGTTGTTTACAAACTTTACACTAACATTAAAGATATTTGACCATCCGACACTTGCGGGGGGGGGGCAGCGGTGCGCCACAGCTCTTCTGAATAAGTGAAACTACACAGTTGTTTACAAACTTTACACTAACATTAAAGATATTTGACCATCCGACACCTGCAGGGGGGGGTGGGGGGGTAGCCACAGCGCGACTGAGAGCAGATCTCCGAACGCGTGAAGTTCTCCTTTTACTTCATGAGTTTGAATGAATGGACACTTCCTGCTGTCAGAAGGCAGGAAGCGTGGCCTTATATGGTGTTTTGAGGGGTGGAAATTATGTAAATTAGCTTCACGCGAGCACGCGCAGGTGAGTAGAACAGGTGGAATTCATCACCTTTAAGCAGCCCGTTTACACGCTTTTCCTGTGGATAGAAGAGTTTGTTGGTTCTGACGTGGCATGTTCGTACGAACGCTTCGTACGAACAAAAGTAGGAGAAATTTAGGATTAGAATAAGAACATTTTCGTGCATGAGGGCCAATGAGATTAACCTGGTGAAATAAAGGTTGAATGAGTGATATAACAGAAAAGAATGTGTTCCACTCTTATTTTATTTATTTACCTTTGTTCTTGGTCTGTGTCATCTTTGTACAGGCCCACATCTGGATGGTACCAGCTCCAAAGTTGACAGACCATCTAGGACAGGAGCGATAAATGTTTGAGACTCGAGCCGGTGTAGTTTTTCTCCCGATGCCAGGATGTCGGGATCTGGACGTGGTCCTACAAACACACGAGTGACATAATCACAATAAGTTTTGACAAAAGAAACAGGCATACAAACATTAACTCAGGTTATGTTCGCTCTGTAAAGCGTGAAGTGCAGACATCTTTTCCCCACAGTTCTGGGCTTTTGTACCACCACCTCGCTGCAGGTTCAGGATGGATCCCCTTACAACATAAAAAATATGTCAAATAAACTTAGAAATAAATAAATGTAAATGAGCAATTTGGTAGGACACTGTGGGACAGATTTGTGAGAGTTAAGATTTTTACGTAACTTGCAAATACTACTACAGTACCGGTAACTGATAGTGGTTGAGCCTGCATTTTTGATACTGTGGCAATCAGTGTTTTAAATTAACATTCTATTATATTTGTACCAACAGCGCCACCTGGGACTTTCACCCAGGAAATCAAATAACACGCAGGTGTGTTTGCAATAAGCAAGAGACAAGGTTCCAAGTTAATGATAATTTATTAAAAGCTATAAAAACAGAGGAATACCTGTCTGTAGCTGAATATCTAAGAAAGATTAGAAAATATAAAACACAGTTGGCGAGGTTTACTCGGGTCCTGGATGGGAGGCTCCTAATTAAAATAAATACAGCCACCCGTGAACTCACACACACACACACACTGGTTAAATCCCTCCACCTGTCTGTGCTGGGGACTGCAATCACACAGAGGAACGCCACCATCCAGGTCACACGCACCTTCCTCGCCAATCTGTAGAAGAATAAAAAAAGGAAATAAATAATTTAAACAAAAAAAGAAAAATGCACAAGCTACTAATAAAATACAGGTAAAGAACTCATTAAAAACAACGATAACATCAAGAACGGTCACAGCAGCACTCCAGCAGGTGCTGCGTGAAAGCCTCCGCTCCCTCTTCTGTCTCGTGGCGTGGGTGTGTCCACGCCGCTCCAAATGTTTGTAGGACGCGCAGCGTCTCTGAGGTTATTTCAAAACCCGGCAAAGCAGCAGTGGCGATTGTGGAAATAAATCGATCAGGCTTTTTCCTCACTCCCGCACCAACGGGAACGCTCACAGCAACACGCTGGCAGGAGGAGTCACTTCACTCGCCATCAACGAGATTGTGAATACGCTGACAATTATCTGTACTCAGCATGCAGCAAATGTAACGGAGCGCGGTGTGACACGTCCGTAAGCAGGCGTCTTTGAATTGCTGAAAAGACGTATCAAACAAGACCCTTACGCAACCTATGCTCTTTTATAGTGAGCGCCCCTAGTGTTATTGGCTGGGCAAGCTATTATCCTGGCAGCAGGTGGAGTCTTCACCTGCTTCCTGCCACAATACCACCATTTATGATATAACAGAAAATAATGTGTTCCACTCTTATTTTATTTATTTACCGGTACCTTTGTTCTTGGTCTGTGTCATCTTTGTAAATCTCGAGTTCAGGCCAGTGCAGGAGGAACATTTGGCAGCTTAAAAAAAAAAAAAGAAGTTGTTACAATTCCTTTATCAGCTGCAAACCTACAGAAATAATCTAAGAAATCAGCTTTTTCTTTTTCAACACCCAGTGAGATCTAAAACAGATCAGAACTGTTTTGAGCACACATATATATATTAATACTTGTTATAACATATTTAGCTTTAAACAAGTAATAGACTGTATATATTGATTCACTTAACACATCATTTATAGAGTATACACAGCACGCTACACACACACAGAGTGATGGAAAGTAACAAAACCTGCAAAGTGCAGCTTTGTTCTCTTTTAGTGATATTTCTTTATTTCTGTTAAGAAGAAAGCATTTGAACATTACATGGACACAAACGTGTTTTTGGCACTAATGGAACCTCATAAAAAATACAATATACATTTTTATACCATATCTGTCTCAAATATTCCAAATAATTTATCACATTAAATTGGGCTTTTTTACACTGTTTGTATGTTGCAGCAGGAGCTAACGGTTAGCTCGCTAAGCTAGCTTCGTTTTTTCTTACCTTGAAAGCTGTGTGTCTGCTACTTCCTGTTGTAGTGAAAAAGACGTCGGTTTTAAAAAGTCTTCTTGTTGTAAAAAGTCTTCTTGTTGCAAACAATAAATCATCCGTGTTTTTAATTCATGTCGAGCACGAGCTGCTTGGTACAAACCGTGTTAAAAACACAGCAGGCGTTGTGTTGGACAGACCTGACATGGGTCCTCCTGACAAGATTTAGCGGACCTATTTCCGCCTGCGTAAAACTGTGTCATTGTGACTAGTCAAAATTATAATTCAAGATATCTCGTACGTCATTCTGACTAGTCATAATGTGAATTCTAGATATCTTAAATAGAAACGCCGTCTACATGATAAAATATTTAAGATATCTTGAATTCATTTAAAGATATCTTAAAAGGAATTTTGACTAGTCATAAGTACAGTTCTAGATATCTGAAATTGATTTATGACTAGTCATAATAGCTATTTAAGATATCTTGAATTACATTTTGACTAGTCATAAATACATTTTGACTAGTCATAAATACATTTAAGATATCTTAAATGATGATGTAATTTAAGATATCTGTAATTGTAATTATGACTAGTCAAAACTAAATTTGAGATATCTTGAAAGCAAATTATGACTAGTCAAAATTAACTTAGAGATATCTAGAATTGTATTTACGACTAGTCAAAATTCATTTCAAGATATCTTAAATTGAAGCCTCCATTCAACTCAATGGAAAATCTGACGTCATTTTGACTAGTCAGAATGTAATTAGAGATATCTCAAATACGAATTTTGACTAGTCAAAATGTAATTCAAGATATCTTGAATAGCTATTATGACTAGTCATAATTCAATTTCAGATATCTGGAATTGATGTGCCGTGAATCCGATTTAATGTTAAAAGGGCTTGCCATACACTCAAACAACCATCCACTCTCACACTCACACCTAGTCACCAATCAGCCTAACATGCATGTTTTTTGGTCTGTGGGAGGAAACCGGAGTACCCGGAGGAAACCCACGCATGCACGGGGAGAACATGCAAACTCCACCCAGAAAGGCCCCGGACCGGGATTTGAACCGGCAACCTTCTCGCTGAGAGGCAGCAGCTCTACCAGTTGTGCCACCGTGCTGCCCATCATGGTCTGTCTTTTGGGGTGTTTTAGGTAGCTTTTGTTATTTTAGCTTTATTTCCTTTGTTATTTGCTTTTTAAAATTGTTTTCTATGCGGTTCAATTTCCCCAGTGTCCCCTGTGACATCAGTTCACTTTTCCTCAGTCAGCTTCTGGCCTTCAGATTCGACCCCGCTCACTCACACCTGTTCCCAGTTGTCATTTTGCCCAGGTGTCTCCACTCTTCTTATCAGCCAATGGCCATAAAGTCCCCCTGCTTTCACTTCAGTCTGGCATTAAACTTTATGACATGTCTGGTTCTCTTTCTTGTCTTTTTGTTCGTTTCTTCTCCAAGTTTCTATAAGCTGTTGCTGTCACAACAGCCTTATTTGATTTCCTTATTAAAGTTTGTTTTTCTCTCTCCCTCTCCTCATAAAATTACTTTCTGGAGGCTAAGTTATTGCACCAAGTAATTCAGTTTACTCAAATTATTATAGTGCCTTTCCCTCTTGAAAGAAATCAGTAGCTATGATTTTAGTACCTGACAATTCCTTCTAGGTGATACTCTATAAGGGTTAATAGTCATCTGGGAGGAAGACCACAACTGAGGTTGACTGATCCACATTTTAGTAACAAGAACATCTTATCTAGCTGGATGGGAGTGGTTGACTGTTCTTTCTGGAACTGGAGGAAAATGCTACAATGAATCCAAAAGGACTAATTAGCTCTATGGAAGAGTTGAGTCATTAAATAGTGTAATTACAGAACAAACATCTTAGTCAGAGAGTCTGTCAGATTCTCTGACTCATTTGCTTTTGGAATCCATAAATGTTTATTTCTAATCCTTGTAATTGCAGGATAGAGGTGGTAAGACACTCCCATCAACTATAGAAGCACATGTCTAATAATACTACCATATTCCATTAAGACTAAAAGGCTCTCAGTAAATACATGAGTGTGCCTTTATGTTGCATCAGGTCTTAATGGGTTGCTATGGTTGATGTGTTACCTTGAAAATAAAACAAGCACACGTTGAGTGCTTTTACTGGAGGAGCTATCAAAACTATAAGATTTTTTTATCTGTAAAGATAAATTATTCGTTTTTTTTTTTCAGACTTTCAAGGTGGCAACATCAAATTTATTTATTTTATCAAAAGCTGTGGTAAAATTATGTTTTGGTTGAAAAACTTAAATGAATGAATAAAATAAAACTGCAAGCAGTGAAACACTTTGAGCTCCTGATGTGAACGTCTGCTTGCATATGGATCCAAACATACACAGACTGTGGCACACTTGCTGATTTGAAGTGCGTGGGCCCTACGTATGACATTTGAATTGAATGAAGGGTACAAAGATTTTAAAATGGAGTACTAAATTTGGACTCTTTTTTTTTCATTATGCAAATCCGCAAACTGCTCTGTTACTCAAGACTAAAACATCATTCACTACTATAATTTAGCATATGTAATATTTCTTGAATCATTGCTTATTCCATATGACCTTCATGATCTTGGGAAAAACACAAATGGCTATGACTCATCCTATTTTTTATAGATGTTTACTTATATGTATATTAAGAAATTTTTGATGAGAGTCATCCCCAACTAGGGATGCACCGATCCACATTTCTCACTTCCGATCCGATACCGATACTGTACTTATTAACTCAGTATTGACCGATACCGATACTTTCCCGATCCGATACTGTTCAGGTATTTGACTCTGTATAATGAAACTTTTGCACCCAAACTATTCATTTTAACATTGTGTGAGATAAACCCAATGAAGACACTCTTAAGCCTTACAATAGGGAACCCCCTTATTGTAAGGCTTAAGAGTGTCTTCATTGGGTTTATCTCACACAATGTTAAAAAGGGCAGTCACAGATTGTGATTGAACACAAGTGCTCTTTGAAGCTGGATCGGAAAAGTATCGGCAGGTTTGATCCGATACCCGATACTTAAATAATGCTGGTATCGGATACCGATACTGGATCGGATCTGCCCCATCCCTATCCCCAACACGTACTTTGAGGCTAACAGATCACTTAAAATCCTTATTTTAAAATTTAGCCTGCAATGTTGTGGGAAATATGCATTCCTTCAAGGAAAACTGATTTCAAATATAAAGAACAAATATAAATAAATCTAGATAAAACTTTAGCAGGAGACTGATAGCCCCTTCAACAAAGAGGAACCGGTACAAAAATCAAAAATTAGTTTCCTTCACTGTGACCATTCTAAATTGGGTCTGTTTTTAAATGTAGACTAGATCAGATAAAACTATATTGCTCTCTTGGAAGTTCCCAGATCTTGTTCCGGCAGGAGCCAGCTCAAATAAAGCACAATGTGGGAGTTCTGATTTTCTTCCAGCCACACTCTCTTTCTCCCACATCTGCAGCTGATACAAATCAACCACCACCACATGAACATGATTTGGAGGACTACTCTGCGGGAGCATGAAAGCTTCTGCCAGACACTCCTTCAGCACTGGGACATCCTAATGATAAAAGTCATTACGTGTCTCTTGATATGTCTCTGTAACGACCTTTTGTGATTATCTACAGTGACTTCCAAGTCCTGGACTCTTCTAGCCTATCAAGGCCTTCTTGCTCCTTGAGACCCTGATCCATCCTGATTGTGTCCCAACTACTACTCAAAACCTTCAACCTCAACTCAAACCTGATCCTCTCTCCAACGGTACTCAATTCTCTCCAAACCAAATACCTTGTGGAAACCAGAATCTTGCAAAGCTATTCTCATACTCCAACTACAAGAAAAGACAAGAAAGTACAAGTACAAGAAAATACATTTTCAGTAAGACCTCCTTACTCCTCCTCTGAATGAAACATTATTCAAGATGTATTCAAAATACTCACCATTGTCCCATTCAGCCCCAAAAGACCTGCACCAGTAAATAAAGACATTTATTTTGTAACTCTGCCTCTTCCTCAGTCTGCTACTTGGGGTCAAACATTAACTAAAACCATTAGTCCAAGACTGAAAAAAACATTCCACATTTGTGCAGTTAAATTTTGTGGCCCGTGTAAGGCTGGTTGTCTCTGGACTCATCATTGACAGGCTGGGGTTCTGCTTCATAAAGAATGTGAACCAGTCAGGCCCTGCCATCTGCTTCTCATTCCATGTTTGTTAGTGTTTGATGTTGTACAAATACTACTGCCAGTTGATATGCAAACTTCCTGAGCTAATAAAAAAACTGAGTACATACAGGTAGATACAAAATGTTTTTCAATTTGTCTGACACCTATGCAAGTATTCAATAATTCTCTTGTCTCCAGTGACTAACCTGTCATATGTATTGAGTGAGTCCATAATACAGGTCTACTGCCTGATTCACAGAGTTATCCATTACTTCCTCCTGCACCTCAGAGAAGACTTTGTTGCTGCTTCTGTAACCCACACTGGGAAGATCACTGGATCCCTGGTCTCTCAGCTTCTGCACTGATTTGCAGTATCTGCTCAGTTGCTACATGGCAGGTACCATGTGCCTTCACACTATGATTTGCCTGACTTGCCTTTCTTTGTGACCACATCAGATGCTTTTTTTTTTACATTTGCAGGCACACCTTTATCAATATTTCTTTTCAACTGCATAGGCATTCTGTAAGATTCTTAAAATCCAGAAAGTTTTCTAGTTGTATGTACAAACCACCCCTGCCAGCCATTGTTTAGCTAGCTCAGCATAGTGGTTTGAAAGTAGCAGTGGAAAATCAAAGTCAAAGTCAAAGTCAACTTTATTGTCAGATCTGCAATATGTACTGTACAGGACATACACAGGACCGAAATTGCGTTTCTCTCAGTCCCTCGGTGCAACAGTAAACATCTAAACATTGAAACACTGAAACATATAATAATAGACATAAGCATAAAATAGTAAAACTAACACTGTCCTGAGTTTTTGCATAGTGGTATAAGAGTATGAAAATTTACACCAACTCTAAAACTAAAACTAAAACATTAAACATTTAATGAACATAATACTGTCCTGAGTTTTTGCATACTAGTATAAAAAAAGAGTATAAAAAGTATAACTAAAATAAACTAAAGGTTTCTAGCATTGACATTTGCAAAGTGGCAAAGCAGCGTATGAGTTAATGTGCACAGTATATGTATGAGGTAGTAGTTGATGTTGTTATAGAGGCAAAAAGTGGCATATGCAGTAAGGCACATTGGGCATCCCTAAATAAGACCGTTCAGAGCACACTGTATATGTATCAGCAGTGGTGTAGATATTAGAGTAGTGTAAATGTAAACAGTAGTAATTAAATGTAAGCAGTAGTAATAAAAGTAAACAGTATTAATAAATGTAAACAGAGAATGTAAACAGTATTATGACTATAGGCAGTGATGTAATACAAACATTAGTGCAAGTATGAGAAGTAGTGCAAACTGTATGAGCACATGACCGAGAGTTTAGTGAATAACCCGTTTGATGACACAGAGTCCAGTGTTAAAATCTTTGTGTTGTGTGGTAATGTGTGAGAAAGTTTTAGTGTTAAGGCAGTTCAAATGGGAGGGGGGGCAGAGCAGGCAGAGTGTTTAGCATCCTGACTGCCTGATGAACAGAGCTGTCTCTCAGTCTGCTGGTTCGAGCCTGGAGACTCCTCAGTCTCCTCCCTGATGGCAGCAGTCTGAAGCAGCTGTGTAGTGGGTGTGTGGGATCACCTGCCATGCAGTGGGCTTTCCGAGTGAGGCGTTTGCTGTGTAAGTCCTGCAGTGAGGGCAAGGAGGTGCCCACGATCTTCTCAGCTGCTCTCACAATGCGCTGGAGGCTCTTGCGGCAGGATGCAGTACATGCACCAAACCACACAGTGATGCAGCTGGTCAGGACACTTTCTATGGCACCTCTGTAGAAGGTGCTCATGATGGGGGTTGAAGCTCCAGCCCTTTTCAGCTTGCGGAGAAAGTAGAGACGCTGGTGAGCCTTCTTTGCCAGTGCTGCAGTGTTCCTGCTCCAGGACAGGTCCTTTGAGACGTGCACTCCCAGGAACTTGGTGCTGTCTACTCTCTCCACTGCGGTGCTGTTGATGGTCAGAGGGGCATGTTGGGCATCCCTCTTCCTGAAGTCCACAACAATCTCCTTTGTCTTCTCCACGTTGAGAGTGAGATTGTTGTGTCCGCACCACAAGGCCAGGCGGCTCACCTCGTTCCTGTAGTCCGTCTCATCGTTGTTGCTGATGAGACCCACCACTGTTGTGTCGTCCGCAAACTTGATGAAGTGGTTGGAGCTGTACGATGGTGTGCAGTCGTGTGTTAGCAGGGTGAATAGAAGGGGGCTCAGCACACATCCTTGTGGGGCCCCTGTGTTCAATGTGATGGTGCTAGATGTGTTACTCCCGACCCGCACTGTCTGTGGTCTCCCGGTCAGGAAGTCTAGCAGCCAGTTACACATTGAGGTGTTCAGCCCCAGACTGTCCAGTTTAAGGATGAGCTGTTGGGGGATGATGGTGTTGAATGCCGAGCTGAAGTCGATGAACAGCATTCTAACATAGGAGTCCTTCGTGTCCAGATGTGTGAGAGCTGTGTGAAGGGCAGAGGAGATGGCATCGTCGGTTGAGCGATTAGGTCGGTATGCAAATTGGAAGGGATCCAGGGAGGCAGGGAGGACAGATGTGATGCTTTTCATGACTAGCCGTTCAAAGCACTTCATCAGGATGGGGGTGAGTGCTACTGGGCGATAGTCATTGAGGCATGCGGGCGTTGCCTTCTTTGGGACAGGGATGATGGTGGTGGCTTTGAAACAGGTGGGGACGATGGCCTGGCTCAGTGAGATGTTAAAGATGTCCGTGAAGACCGCTGCGAGTTCCCCTGCACAGTCCTTCAGCACACGACCAGGTATGTTGTCAGGACCAGAGGCCTTCCGGGCGTTAATCTTGATGAATGATCGCCTTACGCTGTCTGAGGACAGCGTCAGCATCACATGTTGCCTGCATCACATGTTGCCTGCAAAACTAGAATTTTATGTAATATAATTTGTATGGTTTTATCTGCAATAGTATAACTGCTAAACAAAATATAGTCTTGATAAAAAAAATACTTTCTTACCTCCAAAATCTTTTTATTTTCTTTACAGAATCTGCATATGCCTGTTTCCAGCCTTGACAACAATGTGGGATCGAGCATGAAATGGGTAAACACTGGAATGGTCACAACTCCTATCTTATGTGTGATTGGTGGAATTGGTGGTGCTACAACTCTGCCCATGTTACAACCATACCCAATGTCCTAATTTCCCCTGTGGACATTTTGTTCTCAAAGTGAGTCATTTTATAGCCACTCTGGAACAAGGAACTATATACAAAATTAACAAGTCTTGTGAACATGCTGTTTTAAAAGATGCCCAATCACACTACTTTTTATTTAAACCCAATACATCTAGTATAATACTTTATTGCACAAATCTAAGTATATTACTATTATGACTGGCAGAACACTGCACTGTATGTGACTTTAAGGGAAGATAGGTTTTAGCTTAAAAAAAACAATGAAATGTTAAAAGTTAAACACATTTAATCTTGTGCTGACATGTTAATGTCTTGTAAATTTGTATTATTTAGTTTTGATGGTTTAATTTTTGTACAATAAAACCTTAAATCATATATTTCAATTGTGTTCACCAAGTGAAATAAGTGACATAATCTGATGTGAAAGTAAATGGTTGCCAAAACGTTTTGAAATGATTCATAAGTGTCATGATTTTGTTGGTTTATTGGTTTTATTTTCTTTTTTTAATAAAAATAGTTTGTGGTTTATGTTATTCCATTTTTTTCCCTTCTTTCTCTGATTTCATGTTTTCCTAACATCTCACGTTCCCTGAAGGAAGGGAACGAGGTGCAACATATGCTATGGGAATTGCGCCCCCGAGCGATTACCTGAAGGAATACATTCACGCCTTTACGGCAAGGGCATCAGCGTTGCGCCAGAGGCCCCGCCCTCTGGGTACTTAAGCCGCTGACGCCCATCGAACTTCCTCTATTTGCCCTTCACCTCGCTTAAACCTGAACTACCTCTCTTCGCGGGACTTCTCTGTTGCTTCATCGCTCAACTAGAGGTGAGCTTGCTCCCTACACAGAGCGTACGGAGAATTGTTCCTGCGTACTGCTGGGCTAGCGAAAGCTAGTCCGGCACATTTTATCTTAACCCCAAAGTTTTTTCTTCTCCTCTCTCCGCAGACTGCTTCGCTCGACGGCGCTAACTGCGTCACACCGCTACCCCTGCTAATTCGTAGCGGGCTAGCCAGCGAAAGCGACACGACGGAGGAGACGTCTCAAAATAAAAGGAAAAGGATTCTGGAAGGACTCGCCCGCCTTATCTCGGACATGCCTCCGGAGAAAGGAAAGCGAAAGACAAGACTTCCAAGGAAAACCAGCAGGACGGCGAGCCCAACCTCGCGCGCCTGTCCTAGCAGATGCGGCTTCTCCCTCGCAGCGACTGACACCCACGAGGCCTGTCCTGTCTGCTTGGGGATGTTACACGCAAAAATAGCGCTGGATGTGCCCGACTCTTGCCCACACTGCAGCCAGATGCTGGAGGCGGTGAGGAGGCACCGGGCGGACTTCGTCGCCAAGGCCATGGGCGCCGCTGCAGCGCCAGCGGACCCAGACACCACCGAGCCCCTCACTCCCACGCCGGAGCTCGAGAACATGGCTCTGGATGACAGCACACGAGTCGAATGGGGTGACAGCCCTGACGTGCTGGCTCCCATGGTGGACTTAACAGTCGAATTCGACACTCGAGGCATGATGAACGAGGATGAGATCTCGATTTCAGCCTCAGGCGAATTTTCTGCGGAGGATGCAGACGTCGAATATGAGGAACAGGGAGAAGATCTCTCCCGTACTCCGGTACCTGTGCTCCCGGAAACTGACTTTCAAGATTCAAGATTCAAGTTCCTTTATTATCCCCGAAGGGCAATTAGATTTGCAGTCATTAGGTGCGTACAGTTTCATACATTTGCACTTACACACACATACACATATAAACACATGAAAATAAAACATTAAAATAACGGTATTAAAATTAGTGTGCATTAAGAAACCTGATTGCTACTGGGATAAATGAGTTTTTATATCTGTTAGTTCTACATCTGGGTTGCAGAAACCTGCGTCCAGATGGAAGCAGCCTGAACTCGTCATGGAGTGGGTGATCAGGGTTTGCCAGAATCTGCCTGGCCTTGTTCACTGACCTCACCTTGTGTAGGTCTGCAAGGTTCCTTAGGTCTATGCCAGCAGTTTTGCTGCACATCCTGACAATCCCCGAGAGTTTGCTCTTGTTCTTACAAGTCAAAAGTCCAAACCAACAGATGAAGGAAAACGTTTCTTTTCCATCCCTGCTCTGTTCAACCTGTGTCACAGAGCAACGGACGCGCTGCAGATCCCATGGCCAGAACCTCCGCCTCGTCAACAGTAATGAGGCTGGCAGGAAACTATTTTTACTCAAAGCAGCAGACCGCCACGAGGCAAAGGATGCCCGTGTTCCCGGACTTCCTCACGGAGCTGACTCGCACCTGGGCTCAGCCCAGAGCTCCCATGCTTTTACCACTTTTGCAGTTTCTCGACGTGGACGGGATGGATGAGGTGGGAATAGCCAACGTTCCTCAAATTGAGGACACGCTGGCGTCTCACCTTGCTCCCAAGTCATCCGGGACAAAACCAACTCTCCCCAGCAAAGCCTGTCGAGCTTCAGCTTCTCTGCTCGAGAAATGCTACAGAGCTCAGGGACTCGCAGCGTGCGCGATGAACGCGCCCGCGTTGATACAGGCTTACCTCGCTGAAAAACTGCAACAGCTGTAGGTAACAACGGACAAACAAGCTGCCGCTGACTTGCTGGATGAAGCCCGCAGGGCAACAGACTTTGTGCTCCACATGATGGGAACAGCTGTTGTTGCTCAAGGCAGAGACATGGCCGAAGTGGTCATCATGATACGCCATCTGTGGATGACTTTAACTGACCTCCCCGAGGGACAAAAGGTGCCTTTTCTCCACCACTCGATAGAACCGGCGGGATTGTTTGGGAAAGCTCTGGATCGAATTCAGACCAAGCTGGACCAGAGGCGCAAACAGGCTGAAGCTCTCCGGGTGGGCATTCCCAGGAGAACCTTCGCCCCCCCCCCAGGGAGTCTGCTGGGGGCAGACCTGCGCAGCCTCGACACCGCTCAGCAACACGTGCCCCACCGCAAAAGCGACCGGCGTACGAGGACGAGCACCGGCAGAATCAACCGCCGGGCCCACCTCGAACCGAACATGCTTGGAGCAAAAACAGGTTTGTCCCCGCCAGGCGGTCAGACACAGGGCCTCCTCGGTGAACCGGGACACCAGACAAAAGCGTGCCTGATGAACCAGGTCCACGTCTTGATTTTACACGATCACCCGCCCACGCGGTCTGGTGAATGATCTTTTCATGTCCAGACTTTATTTGTAGCATGGTACAAAAAGCTGGTAACTCTTTTGCATGCACAAATCATGTTTTTCCTGCTGTGAGTGACATAAAGTCAAATATGTCGTTACACTTAAGCACAAATAAAGCTAAAAAAACAGACCCTCTCTGTTTTATTGACTCAAAAAAAAAACCAACAACAACAACAACAACAACAACAACAACAACAACAACAACAACAACAACAACAACAACAAACACAATAACTTCAGCAGAACGGTCCCTCTGGCCTGCTGGCCGACATAAAGGGAGGGGGCCATCCCGCCCCCCTCCCTCACGGCTCACGGGGTGTTAGCCTAATCAATAAGCCCCAGCAGGGTGCCTCTGTTCCGTCTGTAGCGGACAAGCACAGAGGCGTCTGCAAGCAGGCCCCACACCCCTCACGGAGACAGGTGAGGGGGGTCACGTGCTCCAGCCCCCGCTCCGTTGTGAACCACGGGTCGGACAATATACAAACCAAGCAAACACGTGACATGTCCGCGCCCCAGGGATGCGCGCCGACAGAATCTGACGACCCATTTTCCTGGACACCCATTCAACGGCTCCCAGTAAGGGCCGGGGGGGCCACGGCAGAAGCCCACAGGCCACCACAAGCTTCACACGTTCACAAAGGCGATTGTGATCAAACTGCTGTGTGTGTAAACAAACCAGGGCTGAATCAGATTCCTCTTCCTCTTAATCGAAGGGAACTGAGCTCTCTGTCACCAACCAATTTAAAGTCTGCCAAGCACAAAGGACCATCTCCACATTCTCACGCTGTAGCTGTCCCCTTATCATTGATGGGCGACACGCAATGTTCAAGCAGTGATCCTGCAGCACGTGACCATACTCACTGTGCTTGTTCAGTTCTGCTCTTAAACAATATCCCCCCACCGGGTGAAACACAGACCTTGGGCAGTTTGTCTGGCTCCAACGCCTTGTTAAGGCCGGAGACCAGTAAATCAGACCCAACCAAGGAATGAGTTGGGGTCAGGAGATCTGCTCGCTTACAAAACTCGTAGCTCCTCAGTTCTATGACCCCTAACAACAAGAGGAAAATCAGACATTCTGTTCCACTTTTGTCTAATAATGACAACGGATTGCTTCTGCCCTCGAACACTCTCAACCAGAGTAGTATGGCAGCACATCTGCAAAAAGGCCCTCTCCCTAACATGGTTGACCCTCAGGGGATCACAGAATCCAGGGCCCTTGGAGGAGAACTGGTTCCACCAACTGCTCCTCTTCAGGGACCCTCTTCAGGGACACACTACGTCACCAGAAGGAGCAGTCTTGCTGCTTAGAATGGGAGCTGTGGAAAATTTCAGCTTGGTGGCAGAAAGGAACAAGCTGGTGGCATCAGGCCTGCCAGAAAATGTGGTAAAAACCATCCAGAATGCACGAGCTATGTCAACACAGTCTCTTTACGCACATAAATTGTGTATTTTTGAAGCTTGGTGCACAGAAAGAAATATTATTTCTTATTCATGTGACCTGGCTCAGCTCTTGACTTTTCTCCAGGACTTACTGGAAAAAGGTAATTCTTTCTCAACAATTAAGGTGTTCCTATCAGCAATTTCAGCCTGTCACGAAGGCTGGGGAAACAGGATGCCTGGCGCGTATCCAATCATAATAAGATTTATGAAGGGCGTGCTAAGATTGAGACCCCCCAGCAGGGTCCTGACCCCTGGTTGGGATCTTAGTCTGGTTTTGGGGGCTCTCTGTGATCCCCCATTCGAGCCACTGAGCGAGATTAAGATAGACTTATTATCTTATAAGACTGCTCTACTCCTGGCACTTTGCTCGGCGAAACGCGTGGGTGATCTCCATGCCTTGTCTGTACATCCAATGTGTACCAGATTCGCCCCTGACGGGTCAAAGGTCACCTTGAGGCCTAATCCCGCATATATCCCCAAGGTCTTGACTTTAAACCCTAGAAGTCTGGATTTTGATCTCTCCTCTTTTCCACCTGCTCCTGTCCTCACTCAGGAACAGGAAAGGCTGAAGGCTCTTTGCCCTGTGAGGGCTTTAAGCACTTACATGCAGAGAACAGCCGAATGGAGAAAAACAAATCAACTGTTTGTGTGCTTTGCAGCACCTGCTACCGGAAAGGCCCTCTCAAAGCAGCGCCTCTCACACTGGGTGACTGAAGCCATAAAAAGGGCGTACAGTAGCAAAGGTCAACAGGTGCCCTCTGGAGTGCACGCTCACTCTACTCGAGGCTTGGCCACTTCGTGGTCACTGTTCAAGGGTGTACCAGTTGCAGACATTTGTGCTGCGGCGAACTGGAGCTCAATAAACACTTTTGCAAAGCATTACAGTTTGGATGTTACTGCGTGTGATGTCACTCAGGCTGTCCTTTCTAACACACAGTAGAAAGTAGCCTTGAGATGCCTGCTGATCAAGGGCAGACGTTCACACTAGCATGCATTTTACTGAGCATTTCAAGGGCGTGAATGAATTACGTTCCCATAGCATATGTTGCACCGAGAGACATGACTGAAAGGGAACTGAAAGTTATGCACCATAACTCATGTTCCCTGAAGGAAGGGAACGAGGTGCAACATATCTGGCCCTTTCAATGCTGAAAGCTCGGTGAAGTGCATTTTGGAGAAAGTTGGATGGGCGTCAGCGGCTTAAGTACCCAGAGGGCGGGGCCTCTGGCGCAACGCTGACGCCCTTGCCGTAAAGGCGTGAATGTATTCCTTCAGGTAATCGCGCGGGGGCAATTCCCATAGCATATGTTGCACCTCGTTCCCTTCCTTCAGGGAACATGAGTTATGGTGCATAACTTTCAATCTTCATTGGCTAGTTCTGTTTCAGTCTGTTCTGCTCTCATTTCACACTAGCTGCTCGTTTTTCACCTCGTCAATCCGTTCTTATTTATTCTCCCACTCTTCACTTCTTATAAATCATTCCTCTTTTCTTCTTTCTGGTTTCTGTTGTGATCCATGATGTTTGCTCCTTGAGGTTATTTTTTGCATGTTTTTGCTATATTATTTTTTTTTATTCAATAAAACATTTCTTTTCAATCGATCATTGCATGATTCTGCATCCTTGGTTCCTGCTCACTACTGTCTTTACACAGATATCTTTTGTAAGAATTCAGAATGTTTTCACATATTCACAGCTACAAAACAGCAACATTTTCTGTATCCCAAATCTTGGCTTCCATAAAGTAGTTTTTTTTAGGCTTACCTTTGTTACGATCCAGCGTTTATTAGCATAAACCTATTGTTTATTAATCTTCCAGACAACCAATCACTGTAAATCACACTGGAAAATGCAGTTCAGATATATAAAGTATAACATGGTATACAAGTTGAGTAGTTTCTTTGTCAACAGGCTACTAGAAAGTTAATGACTTTCCATAAAATATGTTTTCCTTCCATTTTTGGACAAGTGAAGTCCAAAATAAACTAATAAAAAAACAAGAACTAGTCACAGACAATGACTGTTTGTTTAAAACATTTAAACTACTGTAATAGGATTACGTGATGATGTGGTCATAACTCTTTCCTCCCAGTAAGAATGGGTTTGGTTTAAAATCTGCTGGGGCAATTCTGTGTAAATATTGCATGCTCTTCCTGGTGCAAGAGTTTTTTTTTTCTTCCACAGTACAAAAACAAAAATTCCCTGTTAAGATAATTGGTGAATTTAAAAAAATGTGTGCATGTATTCATTTTGTGTGTGTTTGTGTGTGTGTGTGTGGGTGTGCTTTTCTGTCCTTCACTGGACTATAGCCTGCTTGAAACCCTTATCAGGTTAAAGTTGTTTAAAAACAGTTTGTACCATATCAATTTTTTAATCAAATGGGATAACCATCATAATAATAAAATAATAATATTATGAACATTTGAAAACTGGGCTTTTAAAACGTGTAAATGTAGGCTCAGAGCCCAAAATCATCAATGGTCTGGTGATCCCTCTAAAAACAGTTTAGCAATGCCTGTCTGGTTGGAAACTATTTACTTCCACCGTGGCATGATGCTGGGAAGCCAGTGTGAGGGAGCCAGCACAGGCTTGCCGTGAACTGATGTGTGGGCTTCTACTGGTAATGCTAAACAATGGGTGGTATAGTGCTGGAGAGTTTTCTTATAAGTCAGGGCTGAATAAACTGTGAGGTTTGCTGCTGTAATAGTTGGCAGAGGTCCTCACAGCTAGAATCACTTTTTTGGCCCCAATTCACATGAGCTAGAGTTACACGTGATTTACTACAGCAAGTGGCTACTGATTCTTTCTGTAGGAAATTGGTGTGTGTGTGTGTGTGTGTGTGTGTGTGTGTGTGTGTGTGTGTGTGCGTGCGTGTGTGTGTATGGGTATGTGTGTGTGTGCGTGTGTGTGTGTGTGTGCTAAGCCACAATAGTAATGAGAGTGCATTCCTTGGACATCCTGACAAAAGCATTAAATACAACCTTTAATTCTCCTTTTGTCAGATGATTACTGTCAAAGCCCTGCAAGATGGGGCTATTTGGTTGTAAACCAACTGAAATCTCATACAATTACAATTAGGGAAGCTTTTAAAAATGTCATAATGTGGGGAAAATACCCGTATTCACATCTTATATTAGCAGTTACAAATAAAAACCAGGCCCTAGGGAGCACAAGCCCGTGTATCTCTTGGGCCAGTCGCAAGCCTGATAAATAATGAGACTTGTCAGGAAGGACATCCAACATAAAATACTTTTGCCAAAACTATAATACGAGTTCATCTAAGCAATAGCATACTGGATCGGTCAAGGCCCAGGTTAACAATATCTGTCACCAGTGCTGTTGACAAACACAATGCCGGAGGAAATTATGCTACTGTTATTCAAAGATCACAAGGAGGGAAATGTGTCAGGAGACAGAGGGTGAAGAAAGTCATGAATGTAGGACTGAGGGTTGCAACTCTAAATGTGGGAACAATGGCAAAGGTAGAGAGCTGGCTGACATTATACAATTATAATAACAATTATAGATGTGGTGATATGTCCTAGTTGGGTTGCCGTAGCTAGTATAGACTGAGCATGCGCAGTGTGTGTGTTTTAGTTGTGAACTGAGCCTGACGAGACGTTAACATGTCGTGCTATTAGCAGTTCAATAAAGCTGAGTTCGCCAAGCTACCTCGTGAGTCCACCGCCCGTTCTTCACAGAAGCAGCCGTTCATGACATGGTGTCAGAAGTGGCCGACAGGACGCCTTACTGAGTGAGTTACTGAGTTAAATGGCAAAGTTCGGTCCACCGGAACCTTTCGACTTTTCGCGCCCGGCAGAATGGCCGATGTGGCGGCGTCGCTTTGATCGCTACAGAATAGCATCAAAGCTGGACGGAGAGAGCGGAGAGGTACAAGTTAACACGCTTCTTTATGCCCTGGGAAGAGAGGCAGAGGCTATTTACGACTCGTTTGTGTACGAGAGAGTAAATGTGGCGGCTGATGAATATGAAGAAATCGAGGAGACACATCCTGAGCTAGATTACACGACGGTAATGGCGAAATTCAGCGACCATTTTGTGCCAAGAAGAAATGTTATTCACGACAGAGCTTGCTTTCATAAAAGAGTGCAGAAAGCCGGAGAGCCTGTTGAAGCATTTGTCAGAAGTTTATATGAACTAGCTCAAAACTGTGAGTTTGGAGGCACAAAAGATGAACACATTCGAGACAGAATTGTGATTGGAATACTGGACCACAGTATTTCTGAAAAACTGCAGTTGGAGGCAAACCTCACGCTGGAACGAGCTATTCAGATAGCAAGGCAAAGTGAACAAATAAAGCAGCAGAGTGCTAGTTTGCGTGTCGAACACATGGTCGACGCAATGAGTCAAGGGGGACGCCATTTTAAAACATCAAAGAGCGACAACGACGCAAGATGGAGGCGAAAACCGGAGCCCAGTGAGCCCAAAGACCCCTTCACATGTTCACGCTGCAATAGACAACATGGAAAAATGCAGCCATGCCCAGCAAAGAACAAGAGGTGCCATAAATGCAATAAATTGGGACATTTTGAAATAGTCTGCAAATCAAAAATGCTGAAAGAGGTGACAGTAGTTTCTAACAATTCAGTAGAGAGTGACGACATGATTTTTCTTGGAGCAGTAACTAATGTAAAGCCAGCTATAATAGAGCAGCCAGATTCAGAAAGTGAGTGGCTTGTAGAATTACCTATAAATGGCTGTACGGTCAGATTTAAAATCGACACAGGTGCAGACATAACAGTGATGTCGCTGACTACATTTAATAGACTGCCAAATAGCCCAAGATTAGTCACAGAAGCTAAAATGCCACTGGTCACCAGCCCTGGAGGTGAAGTCCACTGTGTAGGCAGGTTTATGGCCACAAGTCAGTTTAAAGGACAGAAATACAGATTCTGGGTCACAGTCATAAAGGGACCCTATGCTCATAACCTGTTGGGAGGTAGTGTAGCTAGGAAGATGGGTTTAGTCAGGAGAATTAATAATATTAATACAGACCTCTTAGAGGATGTTTTTGGAGAAATAGGCCTGCTAAAATGCAACCCGGTAAAAATAGAACTGAGAGCAGATGCAGAGCCCTACAGCCTGACAACGCCACGACGCGTCCCATTTCCTCTCCTTTCTAAGGTTGAGGCAGAACTGAAAAGAATGCTAGATTTGGGCGTCATAGAAGAGGTTACTGAGCCTACTGATTGGTGCGCCCCAATGGTTCCTGTTGAAAAGAAAAACAGCGGCCAAGTAAGAATTTGTGTGGATCTAAAACGCTTAAACAAAGCAGTGAAAAGAGAGCGTTATATTTTACCAACTTTGGAGGACATTGCCCCAAAGCTGGCAGGAGCTAAGGTGTTTTCAACCTTAGACGCGTCATGTGGTTTCTGGCAGATCCCTCTGGATGCAGAGAGCAGAAAACTGACAACATTTATAACCCCCAGTGGCAGATTCTGTTATAAGCGGTTACCTTTTGGTATCACGTCAGCCCCAGAAATCTTTCAAAGACAGTTGTCCACACTGTTAAGTGACCATGAAGGTGTTGTCGTAGTCATGGACGACATCCTTGTTTATGGACAGACTAAAGAGGAACATGACAACCACCTGAATGCAGTTTTGAAAACCATCAAAAACAGCGGCTTGAAGCTGAACAAAGCAAAGTGTCATTTCAGCAAAGCAGAAACTCGTTACTTTGGTCACATCATCAGCGGTGAAGGAATAAAACCAGACCCGACGAAAGTGGAAGCCATCACAAAGATGCAGAGTCCCACAAATGTGGAGGAGCTCCGTCAGGTCCTGGGCCTGATTAACTATGTGGGGAGATTCCTGCCAGACCTCTCCACCAAGCTACACCCGATCACCAGTCTGCTACGACGAGAGAACAAGTGGGTATGGGACGACACACAAGAACAGGCGTTTAAAGCTGTTAAAGCCATGTTGGTGTCAGCTCCAGCTCTTGCATATTATGATGCAAGTAGAAAAACTGTTATCAGCGCAGATGCAAGCAGCTATGGCTTAGGAGCAGCTCTACTACAAGAACACGAGGATGGATTAAAGCCCGTGGCATTCTGCTCCCGCACGCTGTCTGATGCTGAGAGAAGATACTCTCAAATCGAAAAAGAGTGTTTAGCAGGTGTGTGGGCGTGTGAGCGATTTGCACGCTACGTTCAAGGAATGGACAGTTTCGTTCTGCAAACAGACCACAAACCACTTGTACCACTCATAAACACTTATGACCTGGACAAAGCCCCTCCAAGGTGCCAGAGACTCCTGATGCGGCTTTTAAGATTCAACGTGGAAGCAGAGCACGTTCCAGGCAAACAGTTGCCGACACCCTATCCAGGAGGCCACAGAGACACGTGAGTGATGAGACTACAGATCACATTGTACAGGCACATGTTGAATCAGTTATGGTGAATGCACCAGTCTCATCCCAAAGACTTTCAAGGATCCGTGAGGCAACTCAGCACGATCATGAACTGCAGCAGATTATAAAGTTCATCAGGAACGGATGGCCGCCAAGAACAGCGAGGAACTCATCTCTTCATCGTTACCATTCAGCACGAGCACATCTCTCAGAAGCTGATGGTTTGGTGTTATTCGAGGACCGGCTGGTCATTCCTTCTGCGCAGAGAGCTGAGGTGCTGTCAGAGATACACAAAGGACATCAAGGACTAACACGGTGCCGAGCACGCG
This sequence comes from Garcialebias charrua, assembly GCA_038048925.1. Taxonomy (NCBI): domain Eukaryota; kingdom Metazoa; phylum Chordata; class Actinopteri; order Cyprinodontiformes; family Rivulidae; genus Garcialebias; species Garcialebias charrua. The sequence goes on along the minus strand of JBBPBX010019981.1, from coordinate 9,651 downwards.
CCAGGATGGCAGTGTGGTGGCCGGGCATCAGTGCTGAGATTAAACAGACTGTGTCAACATGTAAATTCTGCATTGAACACAAACCAACACAGAGGCACGAACCTCTCCTGACTTCTACTCTACCAGGGGGCCCCTGGCAGCGCATAGCAGCAGATCTGTGCGAGCATGAGAGTAAGAATTATCTCATTGTAACGGACTATTATTCCAGAGACATTGAAATAGTTCGTTTGTCTTCCACATCGAGTCGTGAAGTCATTAGTCGACTCAAGAGCATGTTCGTGAGGTGGGGAATTCCACTGGAACTGGTGAGTGATAATGCAACTCAATTTACATCCAGTGACTTCCAGGACTTTTCCAGAGAGTATGGATTTGTACACGCAACTTCCAGCCCCCACTACCCTCAGGCGAACGGTGCTGCCGAACGAGCGGTTCAGACTGCAAAGAACATTTTGAAGCAGCCTGACCCCCATCTGGCCCTGATGTGCTACAGAGCAACACCTAGTGCTGCTACAGGTGTGAGCCCTGCACTACTGATGACGGGAAGAGAAATCAGAACCACACTTCCAATGCTGGAGAGCAAGTTGAAAGCTGCTCCAGTGGACAGACATGAGATTCAACAAAAGGACAGACAGACAAAGGAAACCTACAGGTTCTTCCATGATCGCCATCATTCTGCACAACCACTTCCTGCACTACAACCGGGACAGGACGTCAGGATAAAACTGGATGGTGAAAAGAGTTGGAAAACCCCAGCAAAGGTCATCGGCAAATGCCATGAGCCAAGGTCGTATATGGTGGAAACGGAGAATGGAGCTGTATTAAGACGGAACCGGAGACATCTGCAAGCTGTCCCACTTCCCACAGATCAACCAGATCAGCTACAACCACCTGATTCTCCAGTGACACTGAACAGTAGCTTTCCACCTGAAGACAGTGCTGATCCTGCGACCAGAACTCCTGACCAGAGACACATGGGTCCAGAGGTGGAGCGCTCAACTCCAGAAGGTTCACAGGTGACTTCCAGGGGAAGGGTAATCAGAATCCCTCTAAGGTACCGAGACACTTAATGACTAAAAAAAAAAAAGGATAAAGTGAAGTTGACCTGTGTAGTTTGTATGTATAAGTGTGAAACATAGACCTGTGTAGTTTGTATGTATAAGTGTGAAACATAGACCTGTGTAGTTTGTAGATAAGTGTGAAACATAGAGTTCTGAGGTGTGGGTAAATAGTAACTGGGAAAATATTTAGTTGTTCACCGAATTAATAGGAACAGCAACTATCGAGGGCAGAATAATCCCTACGTTGCTGTGGACCGAGGGCAGTCGACCCCAACGTCCTAGTGTTCGGATGTTATATACAGGGTAGTTTAGAAACGTGTGTTTCCTGCTAAAAGGGGGAGATGTGGTGATATGTCCTAGTTGGGTTGCCGTAGCTAGTATAGACTGAGCATGCGCAGTGTGTGTGTTTTAGTTGTGAACTGAGCCTGACGAGACGTTAACATGTCGTGCTATTAGCAGTTCAATAAAGCTGAGTTCGCCAAGCTACCTCGTGAGTCCACCGCCCGTTCTTCACAGAAGCAGCCGTTCATGACAATAGATCTATATCCTTGTTACCACAGTTTTCAAAAATTCTTGAAAAACTATTTGTGAACAGACTAGATCAATTTATAGATATTCTAAGCAACAGTCAGTATGGGTTTAGAGCAAAAAACTCTACATCAATGGCTCTCATGGAATTAATGGAACAAATAACTACTGCTGTCGATCAAAAACAATATTGTGTCAGTATTTTTGTTGATTTAAAAAAAGCATTTGATACTATTGATCACACCATTCTCCTTGAAAAATTGAACAAATATGGTATTAGAGGACCAGCATTACAGTGGGTATCTAGCTATTTAAAAGACAGGAAACAATTTGTGCAAATAAATGATGTAAGATCTGACCTCTGTAATATCACATGTGGAGTTCCCCAAGGCTCTGTACTTGGACCAAAGCTATTTGGTCTAGTGGCAGGGCTTTTGACTTGGGACCCGAAGGACGCGGGTTCGCGCCCCGGCCACTACCCACCTTGGGGTGTCTGTGAGTGCACACCTATTTCTCCAGCTCCCCGGGCGCTTTCGGGCTGCTCACTGCACCACCTGGTAGGTGGTTGGGTTAAATGCAGAGACGAATTTCGTCTGTGTATGGGAAACATACGCAGATGACAGGAAAAGACATTATTATTATTATTATTTATTTTATATGTGAATGACTTGGTAAATGTGTCAGGACTCCTTAAATGTGTACTTTTTGCTGATGATACCACATTTTTCTGTTTAGGTGAAGATATAGAACAAATGTTGGAATTGATAAAGACAGAATTTGTCAAGATACAAACTTGGTTTAAAATAAATAAATTATCATTAAATCTAGAAAAAACTAATTACATGATATTCAGTAATAAAAAGAAAACTGTTGATGTTCCACTCAAAATTGAGGGTGTTGAGATTTGTAGAGTGAGTGAGGTGAAGTTTTTGGGTGTTATCATTGATGACAAACTGACATGGAAACAACACATAAATTCTGTAAGAATAAAAATAGCTAAATCGATTGCAGTACTGTACAAAGTCAGAGACCTATTGAATGATAAAGCTCTGTATTTGTTGTATAACACAATCATTGTTCCACACTTAATCTATTGTATTGATGTTTGGGGGAATGCGTGTAAAACAATCACAAAGCCTATTTTTGTATTACAGAAAAGAGCTGTAAGAATTATCACTAGAAAACATTACCGTCATCCATCAAGTACATTATTTTATCAACTGAAGTTATTGAAGTTCCATGATTTGGTAGACTATAATATTTTATCAGTTATGTATAGGGCTCAAAATAATGCATTACCTTTAAATATCCAAATGCATTTTGTTAAAAGACAAAGTTGTTATAATCTTAAGGGGACAGAGATGTTTGTAAAACCACAATTCAGAACTAGTTTGAAGGGACGTTCTACCTCAATCCAGGGAATTAGATTATGGAATGGCTTGGAGAATGTAGTTAAAAATGCCAAGTCAATGTTTACATTTAAGAAAATGATCAAAACGAATGTGTTAAAAAATATATATGAAATAGCGTAATGTGTATTGTATTAGTTAGAAAATTAGAAAGAGTTAGTCATTTTGTACTGTTGGTTGAAGATTATTATTGTTTAATCTGATTGTTGGAAAAAAGGGGCAGATATAATAAGATTTATTCTTCTTTCTGCTACCTACATCCCAGGGAAAGTTCTGAAGGAATGTGCGGACCAGCTCTGTGAGGTGCTGGCTGACATCTTCACCACCTCACTTTCACTGGAGTCAGTTCCCACCTGCCTGAAGACCGCCACCATCATCCCAGTTCCAAAGAGCTCCACAGTGACTGGTCTGAATGACTATAGACCGGTGGCCCTCACCCCGATAGTCGCTAAATGTTTTGAGAAACTGGTCATGTCCCACATCAAGACAACCGTCAACATCAACGAGGACCCTCATCAGTATGCATACCGCGAGAACCGATCAACAGAGGACGCCATCTCCTCTGTGGTCCACACTGCTCTCACCCACCTGGATCAGAAGGACTCATACGTGCGTATGCTCTTTGTGGACTTCACATCTGCCTTCAACACCATGATCCCCCAAACTCTGATAGACAAACTATCCACACTTGGACTAAGCCCCTCCATTTGTAACTGGGTACTAGACTTCTTAACAAACAGACCACAGTCCGTGAAGATCCACAACTTCTCCTCCTCCACCATAACCCTCAGCACTGGCTCTCCTCAAGGATGTGTGCTGAGCCCTCTTCTGTTCACTCTGCTCACATATGATTGTACAGCCACACATCCAGGCTGTCATATTGTTAAGTTTGCAGATGATACAGCGGTGGTGGGATGCATCACAAACAATGATGAGTCCAGCTACAGACAGGAGGTGGAACACCTGGAGAGCTGGTGCAAAGAGAATAATCTTCACATGAATGTGAAGAAGACAAAGGAGATGATTGTGGACTTCAGAAGGAACAAACACACCCATGCCCCACTGAACATAGGTGGATCTGCGGTGGAGGTGGTCTCCAGCTACAAATACTTGGGTGTACACTTGAATGATAACCTCAGCTGGAGCAACAACACCACCAGCCTGATCAAGAAAGGTCATCAGAGACTCTACTTCCTCAGACGGCTGAGACGAGCTGGTCTGAGCAGCCCAGTTCTCACCTCCTTCTACAGGTGTGCAGTGGAGAGCATCCTGTGCTCCAGCATCAATGTGTGGCATGGAGGCTGCACAGTTGCAGAGAGGAAAGCTCTACAGAGAGTGGTGAAGGCTGCACAGAAGTCTGTTGGAGTCAGTCTCCCCACCATCACAGACATTTACACCTCCAGATGCAGGAAAAGAGCCACCTGCATCATGAAAGACCTCACTCACCCAGCACACTCACTCTTTGCCCCACTCCCCTCAGGACGGAGGTTGAGGAGCATCAAATGTAGAACCACTAGACTGAGGAACAGCTTCTACCCTGAGGCTGTTAGACTCATGAATAAATAAATAATAAGAATAAACACTGCAAAATATCACATCATGCTGATGCTGATCTGTTTTCTTGTTGCTGTGTTCATCTGTGACCATCTGCTCATACAGACTCATGTTCGTGCTGCTGTTTATAATGATGTTTTTCCACTACATTAGGGCTTAGTGTATTACTAGTTGATGTTTCTCTTAGTTAATTCTAGATGTTATTACTGTTTTTCTCTTGCATTTGTTGTTGGATGTAACTGGGACCCCGTGTACATAATCTCGTTTTCATCACATGTACCACATGCGGTGCAAATGACAATAAAGACTCTCTGACTCTGACTCTTTCTTTTTTTATTTATATTTTGTACATTATCATTTATGGGATTGTCTTGTATAGTTTCTTTTGTAAAAAAAAAAAAAGAACAAATTTACTAAACATAAACATGATGCAGAGAAGGAAGGTCGATAGTTCATGTGTCCAAGAGACCAATGGGCTCTATGCACGCTCCACTTCCGTGTTTGATTAATAGACCATGGGAACTTCCGGTTCAGAGCGGAAGCTAGCGGAGCGCTAAGTTTGAAAGGCAATGGCTGAGTCTCTTGCGTTTACTCGTTGTTTGTTGGAACTTCCCAAAATTTCCGTGAATGATGTAAGACACATTGTTCGTTTCTCAAGCTCAGCTCCACAGAGCTTAATGGATAAAGGCTTCAAATTTTGTTTGTTCTTACATAACAAACTTTGAAGGTAGGTCGCTAATGCTAACTCATAACTAGCATCACAACTCCTTGACCGAAGACTAGAAAGCTGTGTTTTGAAGACATTACTTTTGCAGACTAATGTTTCACACATCTGTTTGTAATATCCAGTGTCAGGTAAAAGCTGCTTTACAGGGGAAGTGACAGTAAGAGCTCGGTGTTATCACTCAATGAAGAAATCTGAGGCTCCTCACCAACTGAGAGTAGGGATACCAAACAAGATCTATCGTTCCGTCCTGTTGGACTTGTTCTGTTTTTCCAAATTCAGTAGAACATGTTCTGCAATTTAATATTAATACATTTCACTCTGGAATACAATTACACAGCTTGTATCTGTATAATTGTAGTTAAGTTAAGCAGACGACTGAAAAGGTGGTAAGCAGTGGCAAGCAAGCTGAGTAGGTTATTTAACACAGATTGCTGGAAGATTTAAGACCAATAATGATGTAAACAACATTTTAAATGTATATTTACAACTTACAGAGGACCTATTAAGCTCACTTTTACACTGCTTTTGAGCACAAGGCTTAAACTATTTTGCATTAAACATTATTTTGAATTTACGTGTCTAAAGTTCATTCTGTATTTCAGCTTACACTGCGTGGTGCAGCACCTGTTGTGCTGACAATGAGTTCCTGTTCTTGTGTTGCTGGGAAAGCAATGTGCAACCATTTAGTTGCCCTCCTGTACCAAACTGCACATTATTCACAGAGTGGGATGTCAGCTGTGCCACCTGTCCTGTCATGCACTGAAACTGAACAAAAGTGGCACAAACCTCGAACCATGGTTTGTATTATTTATTATTATTTTTTTGTTTTTTGCAGTGTTCTTTTCTCTAAAGTACTTATAAGTAATGTTTGATGTATTTTGTAGGGAGTAAAGCCTGGACCAGTGGATGGCATGGCAGTTCTCAAGGCCAAATCAGGAGCTACTTCAACTAGTGGAATAAGGTATACTGTACTACACATTTGTGGTATGTCCTTGTTTAAGAAAAAGTCATATTTTAGTTCTACTGTAGTTTATTAATTTTTAACAAGTTTCAAGTCTGGCGGTACTTGCAAGAACTATCTTTTATTACATGGTACTTAATGTTCTACAGTACACCAAATCAAACTAAATCCCTTGTGTAAGAACACATTCAAAATGTTTTTTAATTACTTCATACTCCTTTCTTACATTTGTAAAAGATAATTAGGTCAAACATAGAATATTATCACTATACCTTACATTATTTAAATATCCACTCTCTGAACCCTTCTCCTCACTATGCTGCATTTGAGCCAGAAATCCTACCCTTGATCTGCCACATGAACATCTCCATGGATAAACCTCTTGTGGACTCTCAGTTTGGAAAAGTGCAGGCTGGCAGTTTTCTGTCTTATCACCATCCTCCATTGTTTCCTCATGGCAAGACGATACATGAAGATGCACCACCTTATCCAAAGTTACCACTGGACGACTACCACATCACACCAACTGACTGTAGTTTTGTACCAACGAGCCAGGAACAACTTCATCTGCACTCACTGAGTGTGACACTGTCCCAGTCTCGTCTAATAGAAGCTTCAACAAGAGGTCAAAGTGCACTGGAGAGACCAGCATTTGGCTTGGTGGAAATTAAGTGTCCAAACGCCCAGAGCTACATCGACTGTGGATACTTAATGGTGGAACAAGGCCAGCACAAACTTAAGAAAAGTCATTCATATTACTGGCAGATACAGGGGCAGCTGCTCATCACTGGAATGTCATGGTGTGATTTTGTTGTATGTGCTAATGATGACATGTTTGTGCAGCGCGTTCATAGGGATGAGGTAATGCTGACCACTCTGAAACAGAAATGTGATTTGTTTTTCTTTTGTACTTACCTCTCAAAATACCTATCTGTTGGTTAAAATTAAAAACACAAAGTTGTCAAGTTAATATTACTTGTTCAACAGTATTTACAGTAAAATTAAGTTGCTGTAATTGTAGTATCCTTAATATGTTAATTGCTCATGTTGTAATGCAAATATTTTTGTTTCCATTACAAAGCAATTGTTGTGATTGTTTCAAGATTTAAAAAAAAAATTAGATTTGTTTTTGTGAAGATTTTTTATATACATCTACATAAATGTGCAACAGGTTTGGGACAACTATTTAACAGTAAAGATTTCACAAAATATGAAATTGGTGGATCTTATTTGGACAACTCACAATTGATAATGAAAAAGCCATTAAATTATCAACATACTTAAAAACAAATGATTCTTGTAAAGTTATAAACAACTAGAAATACACAGTATTAGATTAGACGAATGTAAAATTAATATACTGTTAGAAGATTGTTATACAGTACAACAAAAAATACAAAAAAAATTGTAAATTACATTAAAATGAGCAAATTACTTCAAAATCAATTGAGGCAACTATATATATATATATATTTTTTTAAACAATTGTATATACAAACTGTCAAACAGTCATTTTCTGGCCCAGGTTTTAACGAGGGGCCCATTCTGGTAGTTGACCAGGACACAGGCCACAGCAAAAAGCTGGTTAATGCAGCCAGTTAGGGACAAGGGGATCTCGGTGTTGAAGAGTTTGTGCTCCTTAACCCTTCTGATCACACGCTCCACGTGAACTCTGAGCCTTGCAATAGACTGTGTCTTCTTAACATCTGCTCCTGACAGCTGCTTCTTCTTCTTCTTCAGGAAGGCAGGTATGACTTCAGGTAGATTCTGCTTAACTGTCTCCTCATCCAGCCAGATGCCAATTGCTCCAAGCACCGTGTAAAGGAAGTTAGCCCAGGTGGTGATGATACGGCTCACAGTGGACTGATGGATCTTAAATTTGTGAGCTAGGTCTTTCTGCACTGGCCCCAGTGATAAGTATGTCATAAAGAGAAAAAAATCATCAATGGGCTGGAGAGACTGCAAATAAAAATAATGTTTATGCTTTAATATAACCAAAGATTAAAATCACAGCGTTGTGCGATGTTTGTAACTAAAACATCAATACATATTCAAATAAGAGAGAGAGTAAAAGCTTACTGTTGAAACAACAGATTGAATAATATGAGCTCTGGTCACAGGAATGATGTCATTTGTGGCTGGTTCTATCTGGCTCCAAAAGGACATCAGGTGGGCATAACTTGCAAATCTGTTAATAGAGCAACATCTTTGGTTAAAATCTCAAAGAATCCTAAAGCTTTTCAGAATGCAGGAGTTACAGAAATGAAGCTTTTTGCATTTTTTAGAAAAAAACAAACACACTTGTAATTACTGATCCAACAGGTGGCACTGTTTTATTATTATATTTTAAAATGCTCATTGCCCATATCACGCTCCTTTTTCTCTGCGGTTCTGCTCATCATTTACACGACACCACTGGCCCCCCTCTTTGAATCCGATGGTTTCTGAACTCACCCTTCAGGGTGGAGGTTGGGCATGGCTGCCTGCCTGGGAGGAGTCGACAAGGGACAGGACAGCCTCCAGAAACCATCTTGGCTACAGCAAACTGGTTGGTCCACTTAAGTTGTTTACTTGGTGGGGTAACATCAGTGCTGGGACTACTCTGACTGACGAAGCCCTCAGGAGTGAGGGTGAAACGTTTCTACTAAAAAGAAACTGTCCAGATGAACTGATTGAGAATGATCGGATAATCTTATTAACTTTTTTTTTTTTTTCCCTCTTTGTGTTTTATTTCCAGTCTGGGACAGAGGTAACATCTCTCTCCTTCCACTTCAGGGAAATCCACCTGCAGCTAAGAAGTGTGTGATGACTGAACTGAACTCTGAACTTTTCCAGGACCTGTCCCACCTGGAGGAGCAGTTCCAAGAAGAAGTTGTGAGTACAGTAATGAGGACAAATACAGCCACACTGATGCTACTGGACAAAAACTTGATTACAGGTAGTCCCCGACTTACGAGCGAGTTCCGTCCCTAGGGGGCGCTCGTAAGTCAAAAATTCGTAAGTAGGATCACATAGTAAAAAAAAAAAATTTTATTTATTTTTTTTTACTTTTTTTTTATTTTTTTATAAATGAATACATGTACAGTACTGGACAGTCACCAAGCACTTAGCCTATCCTAACACAGTTTTTAAAGATGAAGGAATAAGTTGAATTGTCTCCCTTTCACATAAAGGGAGCAAGCTCCCTATGGAGCCTGCAGGGAGGAGGGAGACAATTCAACTGACTCCTTCATCTTTAAAAACTGTGTTAGGATAGGCTAAGTGCTTGGTGACTGTCCAGTACTGTACATGTATTCATTTATAAAAAAAAAAAAAAAAAAAAAAAAATATATATTATTTATTTTTTTTTTAATGAGATGCATGCTCTTAAGTCCGGGACCTCGTAAGTCAGAGCGCTCGTAAGTCGGGGACTAC
>JBBPBX010019980.1:14461-36326 GCA_038048925.1 Garcialebias charrua | reverse complement strand
AAAAAAAAACCTGAACAAGTTTTAAGAAAAATATCCAGATTGTAAATAAAAAATATATTACCCTCAGAGGAGCTAATTAATTGATATTCATATCATATAATCACAGCTGTATTTGTGAAGCCCCAGCAGTGCTCCCAACATCTGCTGCAAAATGCACACAAAAAAAACTGTACCGAATTGTTACAACTGCAACCAAAAACATAAAAATACGAACAACAAATGCCCTGCTTTTAAATAATGTTTGAGGAACTGAAACATATTCAACCCTACAATGAAGTTATAAATCAAATGTTAGTTTTCTTTGTATTTGAAGACTAAAGTTGCTTTTTTTTTAATATGAGCTGCAACCTTTCTGATTAATAGCATGAATGTCATGAGCTTTATGACAATATGAAACAACTCCTCAGTACAAACCAGCTATATACAATACTTTAAACGTATAGAAGCAAAACGGATAACTAAAATAAATGCTCTTGAAAAGCCCAGAGAGGATTGACATCTCAACTTAATTCCACCTTTCCACTCTTAAAGCCCGGATCGTTGCTCGTCTTATCACCTTGCAGCATCTCCATCCTCTTTGAGAGAAATGTGGTCCTGTGCGCTCCATTTAAATCAGCTAATCTAAGAATTAAAGTCTAGTGAAAGACTGCAGCCCTCCCTGGGGTGAGCTGAGACTAATGGGATTTATAGGCATCTGTTAACATCTCTGAACTAGAGAGCTTCCAGCAAAGTGCAGACAGACTTCAGTCTGACTTTTTTCTCTCTCGTGGGTGTTTGTGCAGCGTTCTGGCAACACACTACAACAACCCTGTTGTGAAAGGCGTTCTGTAAGGCTGCAAAGAAGGTAAATCTAACAGATATCTGTTCGTTCTGAAGAATAACTCAGAGGGAGACTAAATCTCATCTTTGTTTTTATGCTTTGCCTCTGTTGTAAGAAATAATTCATTTTAAAGCTATTTTATTATTGATCATTAAAAGCACAATAACTCTAAGAGGGAAAGAAGCTCAACACCACCAAAAACAACTGTAGGATTTTCAGTATGAAATCATTTGAGATGCAGAAACTCAGCATGACATGAACAGTGTGTGTATGTGTGTGTGTCACAGACAGCATGTGGACCCAACTTAAAAGAAGCGAGGAAAAAGAGGAGAGTCAACCTGCACCAGTTAATAAGTTATATAGTGCATGAAATGCAATGCTGGGAACCATTTAAACAAAATTTAAATATTACTTTCATGACATATTTGTAATAAATCTTGAACTTAATTTGATACATTATATGTGCTGCTGTTAGAGGTGTAATGAATCACAGATCCACTGGGCTTTACGTTGTATTCTACGGCAGTCAGATAGAATATTCAAGTGGTTAGGGGCTTTCTTTCTCTCCTGTGCACTAATATAGACAGTTTTAGCAGCTTATTAACGACGACTGAATAAACCGCTCAATGCACAATATACATCACTAAGTCAGCCCCTCCCCTTGAGCCACAACCCGTCCACGGCAACAGTGTGCGGATACACACATCTGCACACAAACATGTTTAGGTGGGCTTGGCCACAGGTCTAGTCTAGCAGGGAAGGCTCTGCAGGACGTATAATGGTGGGCCGGTGAGACGGAGCACCAGGGGGTCTTCGGCTGCAACGAGGAGAGAAGATACAGAACAAGGGGTGAGACGTGCTCACAAAAAGACAGCACTAACCCGACGAGAGAAAATAAAGGTGGCAGGGTCGGGAAAGGAAAACAAGAATTTAAAGAAAAGGAGCTTTTAAAAAATGGCATCAGTGTGGTGGAATGTTGAGGAAATAAAAAAAAAATCTTCCAATTTTTGACAGAAAGGATGATGAGATTGGTGGGAAAAATGGTTAAATGACAGTGAAACACATTTACATGAAATATAAATGTACAGGTAGTCTTCGACTTACGACTGAGTTCCGTTCCTACGCTCCGTCGTAAAGCAAATTTCGGCGAAGTCGGAACTTACGTCCAAACTGCACCTTATACGTACAGTACTGTATTTTACCAAGCACTTAGCCTATCCTAACCCAGTACCCTACATAATTATCAAAAAACATACATTTCAGAGCCATAATGAAGGGGGGAAAAAAAGAGTTAATTTCCTACTCTGGAATGCTGGTGAAGCCATTTCCTCCGTTCCTCCTCCGGATTCTCCATTCGTTTACGTTGCAAAACTGCCGTCCACAGCTGCTGCCTGTCCAGCTTGCTCCAACAAGTTTTGTTTTTTGAATGTCCAGAGGACGAAACGTAGCTTTTTTAGAGCTTACAGGGCAGTATTTCTCCGACGCTACGTTTAGAACGTAAAACCGGAAACCGGTAACTGCGTAACTCGGCTTTTCAAAATAAAATGTTTCAAATTTTTATTTTTTATGGAGATGCGTGTCGTAACCACGAAACGTCGTAACTCGAGACCGTCGTAAGTCGAGGACTACCTGTATATATAAAGATGCTGCTCGTCATGTTATAGAAGGAAGTCATACCTGGGCACACCGGGTGGGACACGAGCTGGTCGGGAGGGGATCTGTGGAGGCGCGCTGAAGGGATCCATGCTGCTGTTGAAGGCATTGCCAGATGGGGTGGGCCGAGAAGGGATAGGGGGTGCACCAAATGCTGGAGAGGGATTGAGTGGCACTCCAAAGGCCGGGGTGGGGTTCATGGGTGGTCCTGGTGTTGAACCCCTAACAGCAGGTGGACGACTGGGAGGCTGGGTTGCTGAAGAAAGTGGTCTGCGCTGAGAGGTTGGACTGAAGGACAAATATTATACAATTAATGACATGACAGATTAAACTTCTGTAAAACTGGACACACATTCCAGTTTATTTTATTTTAATATACAACTGCTTATTTGTGACCTCTCACCAGAATAAAAGTCATAAATACATAACTTATTTCTCCCTTACCTGGTTTCCGGGATCCAGGTATCATTTACAGGTGGTGGAACTGGGGTGGAGATTGTGTTGGCGCTGATGTCACCAATAATGTTCAGCGCTTCCTTTAGTGCATGATACATGCGCAACATTTCATCTCTACGCTGGGCCTGGTCAGCTGACTCCTCCATAAGGCTGTTCTGGTCCCCAGATGAATAAAGATAAGCCAACAGCTCCGAATGAATGAAATCCTTTGACTGTACAAAAGCAAACAAAGAAACAAAAAACACTTATACTGTATATATATATGCCTTAAAGTTATACACACACACACACATATATACAGGTAGTCCCCGACTTACGAGCGAGTTCCGTACCTGCGAGTCGCTCGTAAGACGAAAATTCGTACGTCGGAACAAGAAACACGTGTTCTCGTAAGTCCGGAATTTTGCTCGTAAGTTGGAACATTTAAGCTAGCGCTACTACGAACACTCGTTTTTCATCAAAAATGTTCATACTAGTTCATGAACATGCTCAGAAACGTGTTTCCAAACGGTTAGCTAACACACTTTCATCTAAAAACACAAAAAAGTGCTGTATTTTTTACAAATTTACTGCTCGTTCGCCAGCTCGTAAGTCCGGGACCTCGTATGTAAGAGCGCTCGTAAGTCGGGGACTACCTGTACTGTACAGTATATATATATTTTTTTTTTTGTATGTACGTATGTACAGTATGTATATGTATGATCAAGTTGCTTTGTAGATTTTAGTGTAAGTGTAAAAAAAATGTTGTGTTTATGTGCATGAGCAAATAGTGGCTGCCAAACTGCAGTGACATCATGTAAGCCTACTGGAACAAAAAGGATTTCTGACAAGTCACTATGAGCCTCATATATAATGTTTTCATTACCACCTTTAACTTTACAACCTAGTGTCAACATGAAATACAACACCAACCTCACTGCTGCTAGAGAGAATCACAAATGATAACAGCAGGTTAAAGCTCTTCAGTGCATTAGTGTCTGTATCTTTAATGTTTTAGCTCAAATTTCTTGTTTTGCTCATAAACAACTTTTAAAAGATGGAAGAAGCTAATATGACAGACCTATTGGATCTACAACAGATGAATCTGGGTGAATCTTTTGGAAACCTGGCAAAAACCATTGCAGATACTGTATGTTCCTGTTTTTGATTTTGTACATCCACCTTGTGGTGTTTTGCTAGTTTTGATACTTTGCATTTCACTTTCTATTTCTCTCCTATGTTTTTTTTTTCTTTTCTTTTTTTCTGTTTGTTGTTTAAGGAAATTCTATCATTGCTGTTCATCATTCTTTAGTTTGTAGCAGGTCGCTTTTGTAAATGAGCCCTCGAGGCTCAATGAGATTTACCTGACTAAATAAAGGTTGAATGAATGAATGGCTGAGAACAGCATCTCTGTCAGTCAAAGCAGCCTGTAAGTTTTATACATTTAAAAAAAGGCAAAATGTAAATGAAGTCTAAACTATCGAGCTGCCATGAAGAAACCAATTAAATACAAAAAAGAAAATTGTTTTGAAATCATGCTTAAAACTTATTTCTGATCAACTTTGGGCATTTTACTATTAGGGTCCTATTAATATGGACTCGGTTTTGGGGTCAGTCTCATGTGACTACCGTTTTTTAGCTGTATAAGTCACACCTTTTTGCATACATTTGCAATTCCTGTGACTTATACAGTGAAGCGACTAATATAAGTTTTTTCACCATATTTATAACCCAATTATTGGCTGAGATCTGAAGATTTCGTCCATTCCGACATGGAAACTATTGAACACTACCATTTTTAGCCACTAGGGGGTGCTAATGTGGGTGTCTCATTAATAGGTAAAAGTGGTTATTAATGAGACACTTGGCTTGCCATAAAGCCCACCTTGACCTCGCTCCGGAACGCCTGGAGCAAACTTAAAATCATTATTTCGCTGCTCTGCCCAGGTGAAATGCAAACCGTTAAAGTGCATTTATTAAGAAAAAGTTCACCTGAGACACACCTTTGCTATAATTTCAAGCAAACAATTGTAAGTGTTAATCTTGTTTAATTTTTGTTAAAGCCCTCCTTGTGCACTCGCCCACGGTAGCCATTTGGCTGCCAATCAATTTTTGACAACAATGGCCCACGTTCCCAGGTGGTCAGCGGTGACGCATAATAGATGCGACTTACACGGTGAAGCGACGTATTTACCGGTATGTTTTTTCCTCCTTTATTACATTTTTGGACAGATGCAACTTATACGGCGGTGCGACATGTACGGTGGAAAGTACGATAATTAACGAACTCCCGGATCTGACACCACCCCTTAGATTCACTTTTTTAGAAGCAGAGGCTGCTATATAACAAAACAATGTTACAGGTAGTCCCCGACTTACGAGCGAGTTCCGTTCCTGCGAGGCTCTCGTAAGACGAAAATTCGTACGTCGGAACACGAAACACGTGTTCTCGTAAGTCCGGATTTTCCGTAAGTCGGAAAATTTATGCTAGCGCTACTACGAACACTCGTTTTTCATCACAAATGTTCATACTAGTTCATAAACATGCTCATAAACTTGTATCCAAATGGTTAGCTAACACACTTTCATCTAAAAACAAATAAAAGTGCTGTGTTTTTTGTATGTTCTTTACAAATTTACTGCTCGTTCGCCAGCTCGTAAGTCCGGAACCTCGTAGGTAAGAGTGCTCGTAATTCGGGGACTACCTGTACATTTACAGCAAAAAATGATACAGCAGTGCAAATAGATTTATAGTTAACATAGTATGTGCACAATGCAGACTTGCAATAAGACTCGTGTAGAAAAATAGACATTATTATCCAAGTGTTTGAACTGTCAGTATTTAGGATGTGTGTATTATGAGCAGACGTACTCAACCTGTTCTGCTGTGATGCACAGTACAAAGTGAACGAAGTACTGTGCACAGTGATGCTTTAGTACTTTCACAACACAGGTCTCTCTTGTAAATGAGTCCTCGAGGCTCAATGGGATTAACCTGCCTAAATAAAGGTTGAATGAATGAAAACTGTCTCCATCTTTCTGTTCTGATGGTTGAACAATCTTTCAGTTTGTATCTGTCCAGTTTTACATAGGGGGTGTCTGTGTACAGTTTTCTCTACCTCACCAAAGCAAACAAAGTGAGATCAAATCAAAACCGTGATGTAAAACTGTCAGGAACATCTTGTTCTTTTCTGTATTTTTCATGTTACTCAGCTAAGTAAGTGTGGATATTAGTTTGTGTAAAAATATATGGGATGTGATCAATGTCTTTTTTAAGAACGGTTGTTTACCCACCTACTTTTTCCAAACAGCTCTTCCCTCTCACACACTTCAGATTACTGTAGGTTTAGAATAAATCTTCTACTTATAACCTTCTATGAACAGCACAAACTACTTCAGAGAGGAAAAAAAAAAAGCCAGACGTCATGACTTCCTTCTGGTGTGGCAGCTGCTTGACTCACACTGTTGATCATGAGATGCATGATCGTTTTGGGCACAAGGTCTCTGATGGTTTTGTTGACGATGCCGATGTATGAATCCACCAAGTTGCGGATGGTTTCCACCTGTCGCTCCAACTGAGGGTCCATGGAGAATGTGTCTGTAGGAGTAGGCTCTTCATTCTCCACCTTAGTAACAACAAACAAACAAACAAACAGGAAACAGGAAGCATAAATGCTGAATACCACACATGCCACATTGTCTATAAGCAGAAGAAGAATTAGATCAACAGACTGAAGTCTTTTTTGTCCCACAAACCTTTGTGAAACACATTTAAGCAGTTTTACATGTTTTGTCTTAAATGGGCCACAAACACCTGTTAAAATGTATTTTTTCATATTTGCTGCCTTGTTGCTCAATTCTAACATAAAAGATTTCTATGCACACTACTGATTATGTGACACACACACAAAACAATGACAAATTGCCTTTATCATGTGGTAAAAAAATGTTTCAATGAAAAATTGAGTCACACACTCACTAGCTTGTATAGTCTACAAGGCTGGTCATTTGTTATTCATACCTGGTCCTTCTCAGGATAAACCCCTGCCCTGAGGAAGGATGCTTTCCAGCTGTCTACATCCTCCTGAGAATCACAGGCCAGTTCTATTTGGCGAAAATCCTTGTACACATTTCTGCACAAACAAAGAAAAGGAGGGGGTGGTGTTTGGTGATTTTAAGCTTTCTCCACTATACAAGAACATGCATGCAGACAAAAACCAATACCAGGCGATACAGGCGCGTTCACTAAGGTCAACAAATGTGTCTAACAAACAACATAACCCTGACCTCTGTTCAGTACTGAAGATTGCAAATATGTGCTTTGTGGACATGAAGCTTTTCTCTACATCTCTGATCTTCAGGTTGTCCAGAGGCAGCATATACTTCTTTTCTTTTTCCTTGAATAAGACAAAAAACAACAACATGTAAAATAAAGACAAGTTGAGCACTCAAACCATTTAAATAAAATGTATAAATACTAAATGTTTGAATCCAAACTACAAGATACGTTTTTACAGTTTTTTCAGAGAAACAGGCAACCAAATGATTTGTTTAACAAAACTTGAAAAAGGATTTTCTTTAAACCAGTGGTTCTCAAACTAGGGTCCCCGGACCCCCGGAGGGTCCACGAGCCAGTGCTTGGGGGGGGGCCGCAATAAAAAAAAAGATTTAATAAAATAAAATAAATACATATATGTATACCCTATACAGGTATATATACATTATATATATATTTTTTTACAAGCACATAGAGGTTTAACAACCAGTTAAAGCTGCTATATGTAACTTTTCTAACAATATTTTTTTAACATATTTCTTCATTCTGTCACTATCTCCTGACAGACTGATGTTAGACAAGTAATCTCTGAAAAAAACTATAGTCCCCTTGCTTCTCTAAAAGCATTAAAAAAAAACAGTGACCCGCCGTTAACCAGCCAATAAAAACAGAGCTTCTCACGCTCCTAACCCACGCCCCCGCCTGTCCCAGCCCGCAGCGGCCGCGCACGTTCTCGTTCAAAGTATTGCAAAGCGATGCAAAACAGTTTTGTATGTGACACAAATGTATTAAATTCCCCTTCTTCATCCCTGATCTGGACTTTTCTTTTGTTTTTTTGCCAAAAGTCAAGTGATCGTTTCCTCCTCTGCTGACTCCATGACTGAAACAATGAGGAAATGAATGTAATTTGTCACGAGCGAATTAAACTCGGGTTCAACGTGGCTGCACGAGGCTCTGCAGATTTCATGGTGTTCTGGTGTGCTGGACCAGCACTCCATGTTTTTTTTTTTTAGAACGTTTTAATAACATATAAACACAGAACATCGCAGCGGTTGAGACAGGACATGCAGTGGAGATGGAGCTATGAGGCTGAGCAGCAGTTCAGCAAGAGCAAGGGGGAGCAGAGCCATATATGGCTCTGAGGGGGAGGGACAAGAATGCTTTCCCTGTTGAAATTTTTTCTAAAGGCCGAGATACACTCGAGCATCCTCACGATACGCCTATACGCAGCGTACGTACGTCAAGGCAAAAGCGTAGCCCCGCGTAGCCCCTCAGGGCATGTACGCGCAAAGCTTTTTTTTTTTACGTCCGCGTGCGCGATACGCGGTGTCTGACCATAAACTTCCCCGGCGCCGGACTGTTTTGTATGTTACACAAATGAAATAAATTCCCCTTCTTTATCGCTGATCGGGCCTTTTCTTTTGTTTTTTTGCCTAAAGTCAAGTAATCACTTCTTCCTCCGTTCACTCCATGAATGAAATGAATGAATTCAGGTCCTACCTGGGTGCGCGATGTTTTAAATATCCCTGGTGGGCTGTGTGCTGCAGGAAAAGCACTCCCTGTTATTATTTTTATTTCTGAGAGAACTTTTTATAACATATATAGTAGAAACACCGCATGAACACCGCCGCGGTCTTCAGCGAGCTACATGAGCTGGCTGTCAATCATTTCAGTAGGCGTGTCAGCAAGTGACCAATCAGCGAGCTCAGTTGAGTCCCCTCCGTGCACAGCTGCTCATATTACAACAAGGAGAACGCGAGCGTTTGAAAGCTGATAGTTTCTGAATTATAGCAGCAAAACACATGCGCACAAAATGCACGCGTAGAGTGGCGTACCTGAGGACGCTCAAGTGTATCTCGGCCTTCCAAAAACATACAGAAACATAAACTTTGCAACAAGAGGAAACAACACCCTGGACCAGGTTTACACCACCATGAAAAATTCCTACAGAGCCATCCCCCTCCCCCACATTGGTGCTTCTGACCATATCTGTGTTATGCTAAAGCCAGCATACAGGCCACTGGTGAAAGTCACAAAACCAGTCCGCAAGCAGATACGAGTGTGGCCAGAGGGGTCTTCAGAGGCACTCCAGGACTGTTTTGACACCACAGATTGGAGTATGTTCAAAGAAGCTGCTACCACAAACAACACCACATGTCTCCAGGAGTACTCAGACACTGTATGTTCATACATCACCAAGTGCATTGATGATGTAACCAACCTTAAAACCATCACTGTTCGGGCTAACCAGAAGCCATGGCTGACAGCTGAGGTTTACAGACTCCTGAGAGCCAGGAATGCTGCCTTCAAAGCGGGAGATCAGGTGGGCCTGAGGGCAGCCAGAAACAACCTGGACCGGGGCATCAGAAAGGCAAAGAAGCAGTATTCTGGGAAAATAGCTCACCGTTTCAAGGACAGCAGGGATACACGCAGTCTGTGGCAGGGAATACAGACCATCACAAACTACAAACCACCCCCCCAGACCTGTGACAGCTCAGCCTCTGCGCTGAATGAACTGAATGAGTTCTTTGCTCGGTTCGAGGCAAGTAACAGCACACCAGCACATAAACTCCCCCCCTCTCCTGATGGCCAGGTGCTGACGCTGTCCTCAGACAGCGTAAGGCGATCATTCATCAAGATTAACGCCCGGAAGGCCTCTGGTCCTGACAACATACCTGGTCGTGTGCTGAAGGACTGTGCAGGGGAACTCGCAGCGGTCTTCACGGACATCTTTAACATCTCACTGAGCCAGGCCATCGTCCCCACCTGTTTCAAAGCCACCACCATCATCCCTGTCCCAAAGAAGGCAACGCCCGCATGCCTCAATGACTATCGCCCAGTAGCACTCACCCCCATCCTGATGAAGTGCTTTGAACGGCTAGTCATGAAAAGCATCACATCTGTCCTCCCTGACTCCCTGGATCCCTTCCAATTTGCATACCGACCTAATCGCTCAACCGACGATGCCATCTCCTCTGCCCTTCACACAGCTCTCACACATCTGGACACGAAGGACTCCTATGTTAGAATGTTGTTCATCGACTTCAGCTCGGCATTTAACACCATCATCCCCCAACAGCTCATCCATAAACTGGACAGTCTGGGGCTGAACACCTCAATGTGTAACTGGCTGCTAGACTTCCTGACCGGGAGACCACAGACAGTACGGATCGGGAGTAACACATCTAGCACCATCACATTGAACACAGGGGCCCCACAAGGATGTGTGCTGAGCCCCCTTCTATTCACCCTGCTAACACATGACTGCACACCATCGTACAGCTCCAACCACTTCATCAAGTTTGCGGATGACACAACAGTGGTAGGTCTCATCAGCAACAACGATGAGACG
Source organism: Garcialebias charrua (assembly GCA_038048925.1). Lineage (NCBI taxonomy): Eukaryota > Metazoa > Chordata > Actinopteri > Cyprinodontiformes > Rivulidae > Garcialebias > Garcialebias charrua. The sequence goes on along the minus strand of JBBPBX010019980.1, from coordinate 25,790 downwards.
GACTACAGGAACGAGGTGAGCCGCCTGGCCTTGTGGTGCGGACACAACAATCTCACTCTCAACGTGGAGAAGACAAAGGAGATTGTTGTGGACTTCAGGAAGAGGGATGCCCAACATCCTCCTCTGACCATCAACAGCACCGCAGTGGAGAGAGTGGACAGCACCAAGTTCCTGGGAGTGCACGTCTCAAAGGACCTGTCCTGGAGCAGGAACACTGCAGCACTGGCAAAGAAGGCTCACCAGCGTCTCTACTTTCTCCGCAAGCTGAAAAGGGCTGGAGCTTCAACCCCCATCATGAGCACCTTCTACAGAGGTGCCATAGAAAGTGTCCTGACCAGCTGCATCACTGTGTGGTTTGGTGCATGTACTGCATCCTGCCGCAAGAGCCTCCAGCGCATTGTGAGAGCAGCTGAGAAGATCGTGGGCACCTCCTTGCCCTCACTGCAGGACTTACACAGCAAACGCCTCACTCGGAAAGCCCACCGCATGGCAGGTGATCCCACACACCCACTACACAGCTGCTTCAGACTGCTGCCATCAGGAAGGAGACTGAGGAGTCTCCAGGCTCGAACCAGCAGACTGAGAGACAGCTCTGTTCATCAGGCAGTCAGAATGCTAAACACTCTGCCTGCTCTGCCTCCCCTCCCATTTGAACTGCCTTAACACTAAAACTTTCTCACATACTATCACTCAACACAAAGTTTTTAACACTAGACTCTGTGTCACCAAACGGGTTTTCACTAAACTCTCGGTCATGTGCTCATACAGTTTGCACTACTTCTCATACTTGCACTAATGTCTGTATTACATCACTGCCTATAATCATAATACTGTTTACATTCTCTGTTTACATTTATTAATACTGTTTACTTTTATTACTACTGCTTACATGTAATTACTACTGTTTACATTTATTTACACTACTCTAATATCTACACCACTGCTGGTACATATACAGTGTGCTCTGAACGGTCTTATTTAGGGATGCCCAATGTGCCTTACTGCATATGCCACTTTTTGCCTCTACAACAACATCAACTACTACCTCATACATATACTGTGTACATTGACTCATACGCTGCTTTGCCACTTTGCAAATGTCAATGCTAGAAACCTTTAGTTTATTTTAGTTATACTTTTTATACTCTTTTTTTATACCACTATGAAAAAAAACTCAGGACAGTGTTAGTTTTACTATTTTTATGCTTATGTCTATTATTATATGTTTCAGTGTTTCAATGTTTAGATGTTTACTGTTGCACCGAGGGACTGAGAGAAACGCAATTTCGGTCCTGTGTATGTCCTGCACTGTACATATTGCAGATCTGACAATAAAGTTGACTTTGACTTTGACTTTGACTTTGACTTAGTGCTGCGTTCTACAGAAACTGCAGACTGCACTTTTAATAATAGTTTTGGTTTTCCTGTGACATTTAGGATAAATGGTAGGAACATAAATATACACTCACCATGTTTTGTTGTTATTTTCTTTTGTAAATAATAATTGACTTTTTCAGCAAATATGATATAGCGTCTTGAGTTCCTATGACGTCACAGCGACTAGTCGATGTCGACTCGACTGTGATCATATGGAAGTCAACTTTTAAAAAAAAGTGAAGTTGTGGAACCCCTAATGTATATGCATGTTGTCTGTTTTTTTTTTTAGCTCAGGATTTTGTTTGAAATGTGATCATGGATGCATCAAGATGCAACAATCATAGTTTTATAGTTACATCACAGCCTACTGAATTGCAAGTCAAATCATGAGGTGCAACAAAGTTAAATCAGGTCATCTGGACAGTTTCTTTTTTTGTGTTGAGACATTTCATCTTTCATCCAAAGAACTTCATCAGTCCGAGGAGCCACAACAAACTCTGTCCCACAAGCAGCACGCTCGCATAGTGGACCAACCAGTTGGCTGGTGATAAGATGGTTTCTGGGGCCCACCCTCTCCCCTGCCGACTCCTCTGAGGCAGCCATAGCAAAAGTGGTTCAAAACATCAAAGTTCATGTGCAATGATCCAGGTAAAAAAATAAAAAAATCCAACAAATTTAAGTCAGGTCATGTTGATGCTGTGAACCACTTTGGTTATGGCTACCAGAGGAGTCGATGGGGGAGAGGGCGGACTCCAGAAACCATATTTTCACCAGAAAACAGGTTGGCTCACTACGGTATGTGTGAGTGCTTGTGGGACTGAGTTTGTTGTGGCTCCTCAGACTGATGGATGAAACATCTCAACAAAAAAATATACCGTCAAAATGCCCTGACTTTGTTGGATTTTTACCTGGATAATTGAGCATGAACTTTGATAATTATGAGGTGAGTAAAAATTCCAACCTCTCTATAAAAACCTTTCTAACTTGCATTTTTTGTTTTGTTTTTTGCTTTGCTGGACAGTAAGCGAACAACAAAATAGACCATTTTAAATTCAACAAAATATATATCTAAAAATTAGTCATAAAACCTCATGTAAATAAAATATATAAAAACACAAAACATAAAAAGTAAAGTGTATGAATATGATTTACTCAAGATTTTTATGATCCTTGAAATACTTTGTATGTACTTACACATTCCCTATATGTCTGTGGCTCCAAATGATAAAAAACGATGGTTCAATAAGCACTGATCAGCTGCTGTGTTGTCTGATTGGCTTTCATTCAGGCATGAGCTCATGAATCGACCATATTATGACTGTGGTGAATGCAATCATGAAATTACATTGGTCGTTGAAGTGAACCAGCTCCAGCCTAAAGGGAAAAGCTATCTGTTCAGGAAGCGACACAGCTGTGGGCCACTGACCAAAGCTGACAGGACCATTCCTCTCCGTGCGTTCTAAACTTTCCTCAGAGAGCATGCCTCCGCTTCCTTAAACAGGGCAAATTGAATTAGGACATTTCAGCAGCTGGCAAGTGTGAAATTGAGTTGAAGTGTACCCCGAGGTTAGCGGGTGTGTGAGATGCGGAGCTTTAACAGAACAGAGCAAGATCAAGCTTTGTTTGCAGGCTGAATTCTGAACAAGCAACAGGAGAAAAGATAAGGGACAGCTTTAGCTCGCTCACTTTTAGGCCAGCAAGGAGGTTTATGTTTGTACATGGGTGGGTGTGCATGCACGAGAGCAAGTGAGCGTTCGAGTGCGCTCATGTTTGCTGATGTGCAGTGGGATTATATCACCACAGGGACAATAAAGTCAGTCAAGTGATATGGAGGCTATCAGGAAAAATGTCCCAGCAGAAGCCTTAATCTCATTCCTGTTGCAGTTTACGGTGCCTGAAACAGAAAATCTCAGCCTCAGCCATTGAGAAAAACACAAACATGCAGAGAAATGATAACATACTCTGTTGGCCAACATTTTCCTCCATCACAAACAGGCTGGGTATTCATCTGTCATTCACAGCTAATGCATCCTTTTTGTTCAGTTCAGCTTGTCCGTTTCACTCAAACCAAATGACATGGAAGCACAAATATAAAACCCTCAAGGTGCAAGAATGAAGACAAAAACTACAAAGCTGCGGCAAATTTATAGAATGTTTTAACAATAGCAAACTTAATGGATTAGAAAAATAATTGTTTTACTCTTTGTTTATTAGACATAACATACTTGTTTTTGTGCTTGGCTGGAGATAATCCTATGATTTGATGGAGGGCCAACATTTTCTTTTTTTAATGTTTCTCCTTAATGTGTACTTTAATAGGTATTTCTTGTTGTTGTTAGAGAAAATTAGATATGGATTCCCATCTTTCTGATAAAAAGAACAAGGCAATATTGCAATCTTTCTTCCAGTATCTTACTTGTGCATGTACGTCTAACTCATAGAAAATTTTAACTTCGCTGCACTGATGATGCCTTTCCCTTAGAACAACAACATTAAGAAGTCCATTTTTAATGTGAGCAGCCAAAAGCAGACAGACAATGAAATCTGTGTCCTTCTCTGCCTATGTGTGAGTCCATTCATCCATCCATCCATCCATCCATCCATTTCTTTATTTATATATTTATTGTCACCTTTTGACTGCTTCTACAGAAGTCACAAAAACAAGTGAACTTGTGTGAATATTTAGCAATTGATTTTACTCCAGATTACTGAACAACTGCAGACCTCAGTGTGAAGCATGGGGCTGCCATCCAAGGTGCCCGTAGATTAGCTGGAGGAGGTCTGGAGTGGGGCAAATGAGGGTGGAGGCAGGTCAGGTGTGGGTGCTTCAACTTTCCCACCCAAAATAATAATATAATAATAATAATAATGTCTTTGTCTGTCATCTGTGTATGTTTCCCATACACAGACGAAATTCGTCTCTGCATTTAACCCAACCACCACCAGGTGGTGCAGTGAGCAGCCAGAAGGCGCCCGGGGAGCTGGAGAATTAGAGTGCAAAATGTCCTTACTGGTGCAGGTATTCCAATCTGCAACCTCCCAGGTTTGCCTTCTCTAACCTCTGTGCCACCACTGTTTGTATTAACAAATGATCATATCATCATAATAGACTCACTGATGAATGTATATTGATAAAACCGTAATCAGTGGTTTGACATCTATAACCACATAACTTTTGTAGTCTGCCTAATTCAACATTACCAACACAACCAAATTACCTTAGAAAACAGCAAAATGACTGTAACTCAGTGAACATTACTGAGGCAATATTTGATATGATACCACTTGAATATTGTCAAAGGTGGGCGCCAGACCGCTAGGGAGCGCTAAAGCGCTAATCCGCATATAGCGGACCTAAACAATTTGTCAGCGTTATAGCGGATTGACTAACTTTTATAATTCATAAGCGGATTTGCGCTATTTTTATTTAAAATGCAGTACCGCTAATAACTAATTATCTATCAGTAAAAACGAAAAAACTTATTTACGGGCTCTTAAATCAACCGGACGACTGCTCACAGACCATATCCTGTCAGCGCCGGATGTGGTCCGTGACAAAAAAGCGTCCCCCTCAGTCTCTTGGCTAGAGAGAGCGCTCTCTCTATAGCAGTTAGCAGCCAGTGTGTTACTCTGCAGCCTTATTGCTTGTTTTCGAAGAGTCAGACGAAGAGTTTTTAACATGGAGGGTGAACTTATGGATGTTTCTCAGCGGCCTACGCGACGCGTCAGCGCCTCATTTGCCCTCTTCAAAATGGCGACGGCCACAGAAGCAAAGGACTTTACAACAAAACACGGTAAAAACAATTATTTCTTTGCTGAGAAAAAATATATTTCTTAGCTGACTTTATAGCACAAGGTTTTTCTGAGCTTAACCGTTTCACGAAATGGTCAAATCTGCTGGATTAAAAAAAGTAGTTCGCCATTTGCCCTGTTCAAAATGGCGACGGCCACAGAAGCGTAGGACTTTACAACAAAACACGGTAAAAACAATTATTTCTTTGCTGAGAAAAAATATATTTCTTAGCTGACTTTATAGCACAAGGTTTTTCTGAGCTTAACCGTTTCACGAAATGGTCAAATCTGCTGGATTTAAAAAAGTAGTTCGCCATTTGCACGTTAGCACGTTAGCATTTAGCTTCCGCTAGCTTTGCTAATACTTAAGCGCTTTTGAAATTGTGGACCTAAATAAATTAATAAGTGCTTTAGAAATAGCGGAACTAATTTTTGGATTAGCACTGCCCAGCACTGAATATTTTCCACAGTACAATGCACAACATCTTTGCGTCACAACTTTGACATGAACTGTTTGAGTTAATCTGTTTGTCTGTTAGTGGAATATCTCAAAAAGAATTTGACAGATTTTAATTAAACTTTTAATAAGTTATCATTGGGAAAAACGTACAACTGATTAGCTTTTAGAGTCAGCTTAGTTCAAGATGTCTGCCACACATAATGTAACTATTGTAAGCAAGCACAGAATTGGCAACAATCATGTGATTATTATTATTATTTTTTTAAAATATAGCTAAACTTTGGTGTGGTAGTAACTGACAGTGCTTGAAAATGTTTTGTAGATAACTAACCATGCAAGATATTACAGTAGATTGAGCATGATGTTCAAAAACAAAACAACTCTGTCATTTGTTAGCACAAGATTATTTTAAGTTACAGTTCTGGCAACATGCATTCCTTCATATGATAGTCATTTATTTTCTACAGAACACGTTTTTTTTATAATTTAATGTTTTAGTCATTTTTTATTTATTGATTATTTTTCTGTTTACAGTACATTGTTCATATTTTTTTTATCCTTTCGATTCCTTTTTGTTCTTTTTTTCCTCAACAAACCACCTCATTACATTCCTTTTGACCCTGTAGCTAGCCCTCGCTACTTCCATCTCCTACGCCATTTCTGGCTTTGACGGCAAGCGTTTGCCTTATCCATCACATTTTCACATCTATTCTTCCCCTCTAGTAAGGCAACGTTCCATCAGTCACTGCTCAACATGCACATTCAAGCCCTCTCACCCCATCGTTGTGATGGTTAATTCCATCACTCACAAGCCTCTCGTACACTCTCGTTCAACCCAACCACTTCCATCAGAGCATTAATCCATTTAAGGAAGAAAAAAGTGAGAAAGATGCCTTTGGTGCATTCTGTGAGTCCACAGATAGCAGATAGATAATGAAAAGGAAGACTTTGTCAGATATATCATCAAATACTTCACCACAAAACTAATACAACTGTTATACGTGAAGAAAGCTTCAACTAGACATTAAGCTGACGTTGTCCTTAACTGGAAATGAAGCTGAGAAAAAACTAAAAGATTATAGGTCAAGTCCTGAGGAAGAAGATGTTTCACCTCTCATAAAGGCTTTCTGAAAAGAAAAAGAAAAACTGATAAACAAATCCAGTTGTCTCTTATAACAACACATCAGATTACTGTGACTGGATGTTCTGAGAATTGAACCATATGTATTAAAGTTTAAAAATCAAATTTGGCAAAATAATTTAGTTTTCTGAGTATAAAATGAGAATTATTCACACCTTCCTCAATATTAAAATAAAAAATAAAAATACTGACTGTAACTAATTTTATGATTGTTAAATTAACATAGGTGTGGCAGACACCTTTGACTGAAATAACTCCAAAATGTAAATAATTGTAAATGTATATCCATTGTTTACTTTCTGAGAATGTCATTGAAATGTGTCCAGTGATAATTCTTCCAACGTTATAGACAAACACACGACACACACACACACACACACACACAGATGCACATCAACATTTAGACTTTGGCAGCAGGCGATAATAACATGGAAGCTGAAGGGTTGTAAGCTGTTCCATATCTTGGGTTAACAAAAAAATAAATAGATGTCACTTAAATTGGCCACATATTGACTTCAAGCAGATTAGCAGTGTTATGATAAAATAAGCCAATAAACTTACTGAAGTTTATTGTATATTGATAGTTCAGATCAGTGGTGGACACAATTTTGCTAATCAGCTAACAGCTTATGGTGGAACAAATGTTTCTTTTAGCAGTTTTAGCATTTTTCACTAACTGTGGAAACCGTTAGCAGAATTAGCTTCTACAAAATTGGGTTTTGACAAATTTGTTTAACAAAATTCACAAGCTTGTTCTTGTCTATTTGGGGTGTGTCTTAAAGAGTCTATAGGCCGCTATTGGCTTACTACATGTACACATACCATACCATACCATTTTATTTATAAAGCACTTTAAACAGGAACAAGTCCACACCAAAGTGCTGGACAAACAAACACGCAACAGGCAACACAGACAATGAAGTACAACACGAAAAACATAAAAACATTGCAGATCATAAATCAAACGATCCAATACAAATCAGCTGGCATTGAAAGCAATGGAGTAGTAGTGAGTTTTTAACCGGGATTTGAAAACCGAGAGGGAGGGGGCCTGTTTGATGAGCAGCGGTAACTCGTTCCAGAGTCTTGGGCCTGCTACAGAGAACGCCCTGTCACCCCTGCGCTTAAGGCGAGTTTCTGGAACTATTAAGAGTACCTGATCCTCTGACCTCAAAGCACGTGGAGGGACATATGGGTGTATCAGATCCGAGAGATAGGCGGGGGCGAGACTGTTCAGCGATTTGTAGACATACATGACACACATGACAAGGGGTGACTGGTTGATGCAGCAGCTAGCTGAAGACATGCTATTGGCTTAATTCAATTCATCCATACATCCATTTTCTTTACCCACGACTTCTTCCATTTCGGATTGCGGTGGCCACTGGTGCCCATATCCAGCCCTCATTGTGTAAAAGGTGAGGGACACCTTGGACAGGTCTTCAGTCCATTGCAGGGCCACACAAGCAACCATTCACTCACTCACACCTAGAGACAATTTAGAGTTACCAATCACCCTAACAAGCATGTTTTTGGCCTGTGGGAGGAAACCAGAGTGTTCGGAGGAAACCCACTTACAGTATGCATTCATTTAATTAAGTGTACAGTATTTAAATAGCACTAAGTCACAAAATAAGTTGTCACAGGGCACTGTATGAAAACATTCACATACACATAAAGCCAATTAGTTATGTTATATCTATCTAAGGAAGCCAGCAGATTACGTTGTATTCATTTTGTCGCAGTCTCCCATCATAAGCTAGCACAAAGGCAACAGTGGAAAGGAAAAACTCCCTCCTAACAGGAAGAAACCTCCAGCAGAACCAGGCTCTGGACCAGTGACGATCTGCTTTGACAGGAACTGTCTATGTGTACATGTGACAAGACATGTATTAACTTTTATTTAACCAAGCAAATCCCACTGAGATCACATATCTCTTTTGCAAGGGAGGCCTGGGCCTGAAGGCAGCCTAACATGCATGTTTTTGGTCTGTGGGAGGAAACCGGAGTACCCAGAGAAAACCCATGCAAGCACGAGAAGAACATACAAACTCCACACAGAAAGACCCCAGGTCCAACTGGGGATTGAACCCAGGACCTTCTTGCTGTGAGGCAACAGTGCTAACTGTGCTTTTACTGTTTTTATGAACAATGTTCACTCTAATGTTTCTGAGCTGTCCTATGGGGTGCCCCAGGGTTCAGTTTTGGGCCCACTCTTATTTTTACTGTACATTCGCCCATTGAGTTTTATTTTCAATCGCTACAGTAACGTCTCATACCATGTCTATGCAGACGATATTCAAATCTACTGTTCCTTTCGATTGTCTGAATTTTACAAATTGACCGAACTCAGTAACTGCCTATCTGACATTAAAATTTGGCTTAATGACAACCACTTGCAGTTAAATGCTGCTAAGACTGAAACACTTATCGTTGCTCCAGATGATAAAATCTTGGAAATAAGGAAGCATCTTGGGTTCTTAAATCCTTCGAACAAAAACAACCTTAGATATCTGGGTGTTCTCTTTGACAGCTCTCTGTCAATGGACAGTCATTGTAAACTGTTAGTTCGCAACTGTTTTTATCATTTAAGGAACATTTCAAAGTTGCGAGCTATTTTATCTAGGACAGAATTAGAAATGGTTGTCCATGCTTTTATTTCTTCTCGGTTGGATTATTGTAACGGCCTTTTAGTAGGGATAAGTAAATCCACCATGGCTTCTCTTCAGTCTGTGCAGAACGCTGCAGCCAGACTTTTGACTGGAACCCGCAGAACGGATCATATTACTCCTGTTCTGTACTCTCTCCACTGGCTTCCGATATATTTTAGGGTTCATTTTAAAATTTTGGTTTTAACTTTTAAAGCACTCCATGGTGAGACTCCCAAATATGTTTTCAATCTTTTGAAGCCACTCTGTCAGTCTAGAACTCTGAGGTCTTCTAATCAGCTACTGCTGTCGGTCCCTAGAACCCATTTTAAAACCCGTGGTGATAGAGCATTTCAGGTGGTGGCACCGAGGCTCTGGAACGCTCTCCCTCTAACAATGCGCGGCTCCGAGTCGACTGATGCATTTAAGAGAAGTCTTAAGACTTATCTTTTTAAACAGGCTTATGGTTAATTGTACTTATTGGTTTTAGAGTTTATCATGTGTAACCTTTTTGTATAGCATGTTTTAAGAGTGTATAATTTTAGTATAATTTTAGTATGATTTTATTATGTGTATTTCTTTTGTAAAGCACTTTGTGATTTTATATCTGTGAAAGGTGCTATATAAATAAAGTTTACTTACTTACTTACTTACTTACTAACCACTGAGCCGTCGTGCTGCATGACATGGCTGATCGACGCAGCTTCAACTGTAAGAAGACCAAGTAGTGTGACACAGACAGAGTTGTCTTAGTGGGTAGCAGTTTAGCATTATCTTCAGCTACTTTTTTAATTTTTTACCTGCTAGCGGTTTAGCGTAAGCAAAGCTCATTTTAAGTTAGCGTAATATGAGCTAGCAAAACTAACTTTTTAGTTAGCTGCGATCAGTATTTTGAATCTAGTACTGTACAGTGCAATTTATTTCTAATGAAGCATGAGGCTTAATTTGATTTTTAAATAGACCTATGTCAAAAACAATAGTATTGCTGAGTTTCTTTTTCTTATTTTTCATGATTTTCGATTTTTCTGAATAGCCCTGTTGGTACAACCGTTCACATGTCTGTTGTTTTCCATCCACATCCTTCTGAGTGGAAGCCACACAGTAAGGAGTTTCATGAGTCGCATAGAACCACTTGTTTTACAAATACTTTGTTAGAAATATTCATCAAAAATCAACTTTCACTAAAGATTGTGTGTGCACTTTCAAGTTAAATTCACATACCATCTGAAATATGAAGACTTGAAACATTCAAGGATTCACTGATACATGGTTATTTGTCATTCATACCACATGTGGTACATTTGGTGGAACAAAATTGTGTACACAAGATCCCAGTTACATCCAAAAAAAATATTAAAATGTAAAAGATGAACAGTAATAAGATCTAAGATATGAACTATATGAAACAACAACAGGAACTATCAACTTCATATTGGTGTCTTGACCTTGGACAATCTAACTGTAGTCAAAAAGTCCACTTCTGTGATGTATACTGATACAATAGTTTTATTTAATGGCTTTTAGATTGTTAATAACAATTAATAAAATGTCAAATAAAAGGTAGATTAAAAGTCTGTTGAAAAGATACATATTGGCCAAGGACTTCGTGTCAGTGTGAAATCGCTTTAGTCGAACCTTGATAAACTTTTTCTGCAATTTCATGTGATATTTTTGTATGCTCTGTTAATGCTTAAATAATGTGTTTTAAATTACTTTTAGTTATGTCCACACCATATTTTAATTTAATATCTGTCAAATTCACTGAAGTATAACCAGATTTGTATTGACTAAGGTTGATTAGTTGGGGCAGACAGCTTATATTTGTTAATCAGCCAGCTATAGATGTATTTCATTCAGAAATAATTAATTTCATGATTCATGAGCCATTTTGCTAATTGTAAAGACACAAAT